>BPLR01019889.1:0-20892 GCA_021605095.1 Caerostris extrusa
ACTCGGTGCTACAGGTTTGGGGTCAATCCCTACGGTGCCATGGATGTTTGTAGTGGTTTGGATTCCCATTTAACGTAGATCCGGTTTAATATTTCTATAGAGTGTAGGGCTTATAACCGTACCCCTTAAAAAAAAAAATCTCATGTTTCGGAATCTAACAGTAGGCAGACGGCCTTGGCCACTACGGACTTATTGTGACACTGAAGAAGAATATGTAGCATAAAATAGCGCGTGTAGTATACGTGATTTATACAACAAAGGAGCATATTTGCTTAAGCTTCGATAATTAAAATACTTTATAACAGATCATGAACGGTATAATATAATAGTTATAACAAACTCTCCGGCACTATTGAATGTTTGTTAGGGTTCGCAATCTACGTTAAACTGTTGGTAACAGTATATTTGTATTAGCCTAAAGTGGGCAAAAAAAAATGACGTAAAACGACAAATCAAAGCAAACCCTGTTACTACAGTCCATGTTGACAAGGCCGTTTGCCTACTACTACATCACACTACACCACTGGGGCACCATATAACGAAATGAATTGACCCTTTACAGTTTGGGAATGATATGGGTGAAAAAAAATCTGACTGGGCTCCGTGACGCTCTTACACAGCCTTATAAGACCGGGACCTACGTTTAAAGTGGATTCCGTACCACTACAAGTATCCATGGCACCACAGGGACTCAAGCCAAAACCTGTGGCACCGTGCGTTGGTCACTCAGCTGTCAGGCCCCAATATAATGGTTCGAAATATAACATAAATGAATATGAATACGAAATACATAATAGGAATCCCATGATATTGGAATAATATGAAAACTACATACCCACCGCCCCCAAAAAATGCGATTCATGATAAATATATGAGAATGAGTATAATACATTACGATAAATACGAAGAATATAAATAATAAGCAATTCAACCATCTGGCTTTTGAAAATCTAATCAAATTCCTAAAAAGAGTAGAAAAGCAAACATAATTTGCCTTTCCATCTATCTCAAGCTTAGCATGAAGAGCAGACATTGTTTTGTTCCTCCTCCAATTTAGTTGAAATCTAGAGTGGATCTACATAATAATTTTCCTTTCTTGAATAACAACGAATTCTGTTCTACTCACTTTTTAGTACTCTAAAACACTCTTTTATAACCTGTTTTTCTGAGAATTAAGAAAGTACGAGTAACAAGTTGGCGAATAAATGAAGTGGTATTAAGAAGACAGGGCAAAATAATGTCGCCAAAGAATGAGGCGTCAATAAGTATTGATACAATTAAATAGATCTCGTGTAGCTGCAACAAAAACTCATTTTGGTGGAATGTTGGCGCTTTTATTTTAGAGATGTTTTGTTTTCAGTTCGGTTTGGTTTGGCGTGTGCTAGCATTTTTCCAAAAGACAACACTAAAAAGATTTGAGTTATTTTCTCATTTACGAGATGCAAAGTCAAAATAGGCATACAGTCTAATTTTATTAGGAATTTACCTGAAAACAACATTGTTAGGCTAGATTGAAAAGGTTGAATTGATCAACAAGTTGAATGGTTTACTATTGTGATAAGATCTAATTTCATTAATCAATGACAATAGCATAAAATGAGCTTATATTGTTTACTGGTTCAATGCATGAGTTCAGAATTATATCGAGGCTTTTTGATGTAAAAATAGTCGAAAAATGTAAGACTGTGCATAAAGATTACATAACCTTGTTATATTACTCATTTTAATTAAGTATGTCAGGTGGATTTGGAATGAAGTGAAATTGCAGATTCTTTGGCGAACAATGCCAGAAGTCTGGATCAGATTATTTGTATTTCTCTTGCAGATGCACATGGATTAAAATTTACCTTCTACGATTAAAACTAAATACAAAATTACAGAATTAAATATCGACAGTAAAACAGCTACTACTCTCACAAGATTAAGGATGAAGCACCACAAAAATATGAAAAATTTCTGCTGATGGCGTTAAAAATACCAAAAATATGGCAGATGCCCTGATGGTGAGCTTACTCCTCATAATATCTTTGATAGCCAGCTGTTGCAGCCGCCATGCATTGTCTAGGGCCTGAATGGCCGAGTGTCTAGCACTCTGGTTTTGGTGCCACAGGTTTTGAAGTTCGACTCGTGGCGGTGCCATGGATATTTGTAATGTTTCGGAGTCCACTTTTAAACCGTATGTCCCAGTCTGCAAAATTTGACTGTAAGCGTCATGGTGCTCAATAAGACTTCTAAACCACATCATTTCCAAACTGTACATGGGTCAACTTAGCTCTAAGCACAGTAATGTGGTGTGGTGTGGTGTAGTGGAAGTCATATTAGACACTTCTAGCTGTTATCATATTTAGCTACTGTTTAAAGTGGATTCCGAACCACTACAAATATCCTTGGCATCGAGAGTCAGGCGCTAGTCGCTCGGCCATCAAAAATAATTGTTCAAATTATAAAATAAATGAATATGAATACGAAATACATAATACGAAAAACATGACATATTTTAATAATATGAAAATATGATTTAACTCTCTCACCACCCAAGGAATACGATTGTATACTAGTATATGCGAAGGAGAGAAGAATACGATATGGTAAATACAAACCTGCATAATAAACACTATATAACACTTCAATCCTCTCCTTTTGAAAAATCTAATCAACTTCAAAAAAGAGCTGAAAAGCGAACATAATTTGCCTTTCCATATAAAACTTATTTCAAGCCCACATGAAAAGCAGATAATGTTCTGTTCTTTCTCCAATTTAGTTGAAATCTATGAGTGAATCTACATAATAATTTTCCTTTCTTGAATAACAAAGAATCCACTCTCATCTCTATTAAGTGCTCTAAATGAGCTTTTATAAACCTTTTTTTCTGGAATTACAACTGTGGAAGAATGAAAAGGTGTTAAGAATAGAAGTTTCAAAATAATGCCACCAAAGAATGAAGCATCAATAAGTGTAGATGCAATTAAATACATTTCGTGTAGCTTTGGCAAAAACTCATTTTGGTGGAAAGTTAGTGCCTTGTTTTAGAGATGCTTTGTTTTCGGTTTGGCTTGTAGAGCGTGCAAGTAAATCTTTTCAGTATATAGAGTTAAAAAGATTGAGTTATTTTCTCATTTACTTTGCGATACAATGTCAAAATAGACATACAATATAATTTTATTAGGTTTTTAATGAAAGCATTATTGTATAGGTAAACAGAAAAGGTTAAAAAAATTGATGAACAAGATAAATGACATACTATTGTGATAAGATCTAATTTCATTAATCAACAACAATAGTGTAAATGAGCTTATTGGTTCAATGCGTGAGTTCAGATTTAGATCAACAATCAAACTTTCCGATGTAAAAACACTCGATAAAATGTGAATGGTTTGTGAGACTTTGCATAAAAAAAAAAATGCAAATTCTTATTAATTCCTCTTTTAAATTAAGTTTGCACTAAAGAATTTATTCTGTGATAAAGTTACAATAGATGGTTACTGTGGATGGCGCATTATTGAAGTTTGGCGACTAAGTGTGAAAAAAAAAAAAAAAAAAAAAAGCAATCTGAAAGGTTAGTTGTTTGTAATAAAAGCTAACAAAAGAGTAACTATATTTATTTTTATTTCTGTGCAAATATTTCTCTGAAATGCCACAGGTGCAGCAGAACATCTTCCAGTGCGCATACTTTGAGTACAACAGTCCAATACTTGAATACAACAGTTTGGTTTGTCGCTGTACTGTCTTTTTTTGCACAATTAAGGTTAATTAGACCCATATCTACTGAAGGTGGATGTTGCTAACAAACTTACGCCAAAGCTAGAATTTTTAGATAAGTCTTTGGTTATATTTAAATTAAAAAAAAAAAACAGAAATATACTTTCATTGCAATATGATATTTTCTTTAAAACGAATATGGTAATGACATGGATGTTTGCATGGAACCGGGTGTGGCATGGATGTTTGATAGTGGTTTGAAATCAACGATAAACTGTTGGTCCCTTATCTAATTAGCACACAATGTGTAAAAAATGACAGTAAAGCGACAAACCAAACCGTGCTAGAATGTCTATTGAAAAGAGGAAAGATATTTCTAAAATTAATACGGAATTTTTTAATACATTTGAAATGCTTTTACATGTGAGGTGCTCGTTTATTTGAGGAACTTCATATTTTAAAAGAAATTTAATTGTGCTACATAAATTTTAATTATTTTTGCTTAAATAAAAAAGCATGATAAATACCATACCATAAAAATTAATTTTTAAATATGCAAATATTTAATAAGTAAATAGATACATTTCTGCTTTTCATATTATATAATATTCATTTTATATTCATTATTTATAAGTTTCCATTGCTATATGATATTTTCTTTAAAACGAATATGTTTGGTTTAAAATCCCAACGTTGCTGACAGAAAACATTTGTATCTTACTATGTTGAATACAAGACGATATAATTGCTGATAAAACATGATATCCCAATTTCAAAAAAAAAAAAAAAAAATAAATAAATAAATAAAATTCGATAAAAGTACGTGAAAAGGAAAGATAATTTCCCATCCTCATCTTAAACTCGGCTCAAGCTCGGTTTGAAAAGTAGCAAGGAATGTTCTGTTCCTTCTCCCAATTGAGTTGAAATCTAGGGGTGGATCTGCATAATAATTCTCCCTTCTTGAATAACAACGACCATCCCCCCCTTCCTGTCCACCCCCAGTACTCTAAACAAGACCTTTTATAAACTCTTTTTCTTCCTCCTGTTACATGTTGAGATGGTTACCACACTTCGAAACGGGTAACATGTTGCCGTGGGAAGAAAATGAACTCGCTATTAGGAGGGGAAAGATGAAAAGGGATGCTACTACTAAAGCGTGCAAGCGTCAATAGGCTTGGATGCAATTAAATGGATTTTGTGGAAGCTGTGGCAAAAACTCATTTGGGTGGAATGTTGGTGCCTCATTTTAGAGAGGTTCTTTTAGTTTTTGGTTGAAGCTGCATGTGGCGTGTGAATGCAAATGTTTGTAGTACGGAGAGAAGCCTAAGATTAAGTTATTTTCAACACATTTTGCATAGTAACCCAGATTCAAAATCGATTTACCATGTAACAGTATTAAATAACTGTTGAAAAACATGTATATGGGCAAATAAGGTAAGGAAGTTGAATAAGGGGTACGGTATGATAATTTAAAAACAATCCATAAATCCGATGACATTAATTATTGTTCAAACAAGGTTAAATATTAGATTAAATTGAAGAAAAACTTAGAATTGTAAGAGATTGGGATGTAATTTCATTATGAAATAATGCACACAAACATAAGGATTAAAAAACCGATTATAAGATTTTTTTGTGGACTATATTCTAAATTTTATTGTTCTAAATCTTCTCAGAAATAAAATAGGCAATAGTTATGCAATAATTTTCTATTCATAAAAATATTTCAAATAAAATACTCGAAGAATTTATTGCTGTCACTTTGGTCTAAGGACCAATTGGTTAGCGTTGTCGTTGGTAACATAGATTATTCCCATGCTTTAGGTTAGAATCTTGGCAGTGGCATCGATGTTTGTTAATAATTCAGAATCACGTTAAACTGTAGGTCCCTATCTGATTAACCGAAAATGAGCCCAAAATGATCGTAGAGCTACAAACCAAACCAAACCGTGCTAAATTATCTATTGACAAGAGGAAATGTTTCCTAAAATTCATGCGGAATTTGTTTTTATACATTTGAAATGCTTTTTTCATGTGAGGTGCTGGTTTATACGAAGAACTTCATATTTTAGAAGTAATTCAGTTGTGCTCCTTAAATTAATTTTCATTTTTTGCTTAAATAAAAAGAGCATGATAAATATCATATTGTTAAAAATTAATTTTTAGATATGCAAATATATAGTTATAATAAATTTTGACTATATTAATGAATAAAAAGAGGTATTTTTAGCTCAGTTTTCAATTTTATTTCAATAAAAAAAACCAGACATAAATTTTCATTGCAGTTTAATATTTTCTTTAAAACGAACGTGTTCGATTTAAAACCACAACTTTAATGACATAATACATTTGTGTCTTAGTTGTTGAATGCAACCCGATACAATAGCTGATAAAACATGACATCACACTTTTCTTATAAAATTCGATAAAAGTACGTGAAAAGGAAAGATAATTTCCCTCCTCATCTTAAACTCAGCTCAAGCTCGGTTTGAAAAGCAGTCAGGAATGTTCTGTTCTTTCTCCAATTTAGTTGAAATCTAAGGGGGGTGGATCTGCATAATAATTCTCGCTTCCTGAATAAAACGACTATCCCCCTTCCTTCTGCCCCCAGTACTCTAAACAAGACCTTTTATAAACTTTTTTTCATTCCATTCTGTTACATGTTGAGATGGTTACCACACGTCGAAGCGGGTAACATGTTGCCGTGGGAAGAAAATGAACTCAGTATTAGGGAGGGGGAAGGATGCAAAGTGATGCTACTAAAGCCTGCGGCGTCAATAGGCTTGGGTGCAATTAAATGGATTTTGTGGAAGCTGTGGCAAAAACTCATTTGGGGGGAATGTTGGTGCCTTATTTTAAGAGAGGGTTCTTTTAGTTTTTGGTTAAGGTTGCATGTGGCGTGGGAATGCAAATATTTGTAGTAAAGAGAGAGGCTGAGATTAAGTTATTTTCTAACATAATTTGCATCGGAACCCAGAATCAAAATTGATTTACCATATACGTTATTAAATAACTGTTCGAAAAACATGTAATATTGGCAAATAAGGTAAAGGGTGTTGAATAAGTGGTAGTATGATTATATGGCAAAAACATTTGATAAATCCAGTAACATTATTTATTATTGAAACAACGTTAAATATTAGATGAAATTGATTGAATAGATTGGGATGTATTTACATTATTATAGTTTTTTATGATGTGAATAGTTTAAATTGTTGAAGTGATGATTTCAAGTATCAAAATCGTTGATCTAAAATGGGGAAGAATCAATCTTTCTCGTGGTATACCATAAGAAATCTAATATAAAAGCCACCAAAAAGGTCACAGTATAATCAAATATAAAGTCATCAGTATGTCACAGGAAAATTACAGCAAATAATTCTGAAATTAACATTTAAAACGAAAAATATGAATCATCTTCTTCTGACTAAGTCAAAGGGAAGTATTTTCCAGAAAATAGATTGATCGTATTCATTTTTGGCGTAGACACAACAGTTATGTTTTGAACCAAACTCGTTGAATATCAACTAGTTCCCACTGATTTCACGATTATTGAAATAAGTGATGAAAAAGTGTAATTTACAGAAAAAGCTCTCCATTGCAACCCTTTTTTCTATGAATAAAAATACTGTTAAATGACATTTGCTCTTGAGCAATTTTTAAATAGTATAAGATAAAATAGTTTAATTTTCTTTGTCTTCATAGACCCTTCGTCTTTAATGGCACGACAGCGCCATGGGGGCCAAGGCCCCCTGCAAGATTTAGAAACATATGCTTTATTTCGTTTTTATTGGTAGCTTTATAAGCTCTAGTTCAAAGAGCTCTATTAAACCAGGACATACAATTTAAATTTGCTAAGAATCTTTCAATATATATATATGCTCACATTCTTCATGTTCGCAACAGCATAGGGGGGGGGCGCAAAGGCCGTCTACCTACTGGTAGATTTCGAGACAGGATATGTTTTCTTTTTACGGGATAAGGTTGTCAACTCTATGCCCAATGTTCTACATTCATATTAGACTAGAGGCCTGATGGCAGAGTGACTGGAACTGGGTGCCATCGTTGTTTGTAGTGGTTCGGAATCCTCTTTAAGACGTAAGTCCCATTCTCCTATGACTGTAGAGCATCACAGTGCCCAATCAGACTTCTTCTCACCCACATCATTCCCAAACTGTATAGGGGCAACTCACCTCTAGGCACAGTGATGTGGTGTGATTTAATAATAATAGCCATATTAGACTAGGACTTACGGTTTAAAGTGGATTCCGAACCACTACAAACATCCATGGCACTACTTGGACTCGAGCCCGAAATCTGTGGTACCGAACACCAGTCAGTTGGCCTTCAGGCCCCATTTATAGATCCTATATCTATTAAATTATTTTTGTCGATTTGTCTTTTATCGATTTCTTGTGCAAATAAAATTACTGGTTAATGGCAGTTATCGGCTGAACTTATAACACATTTATAAATTTATTTACTTAAAATATTTTGCCCCTTTTCAATTTTAGTTATGAAAATTGTTATTCGTTCTCTAATTTCATTCAGTATTGAACATCAGTCATTCTGCAGCATATTTGACACAAGTTCAGAAATTTGGAAACAGATGAATTCATTAGATATTCTCTTTTAATCGCAGTTTTAGTTTTGAATCCATTTCCACTTTGATCCAATTTTCCAACTATAAGCCTTTTAAGAAATCTGAAATATTTTTATAAAAGCTTAATGGATTTGCTACCAAGCTGTTCCCTTTCACAGTAACGATAGTATTTTGTTTTCAAGAGGATCGGATTCTCACTTTGATCTATTAATGGAGCGAGAGGAAACTAAAGTTCTCCTAATGTGTCTACAATGCGGGTAACATTTTTTAATTGCTGAAATTCCTCTTGATGGGCCTGGTGCCTTAATAAAATATTCTTTCTTGGTGAATTGGTTTCAAGTTGTTTTAGAGCTAGTATATCCAACTATCAATTTCAGCTTCTTCTGCAATGATCCTTGCACTGTGTATTTCTCTATGCTCTCATTAAATTTTTTTCTCCGAAATCTTTGGGATTTATGTATCACTTACATATACCATAAGCAACGAACTAATGGGTAATGCATATAAGACATTGTCTGCAAGGAATTTTCAGACTGGAGGGCTTTCTAAGTAATTGTTTAGCATTTGGATCTTGTTCTACCAGAAATAAGACCTTTCCGGAGTAGGAAGCTCCAGGAATCCAAACACCAACAAGTTCATCGGAGCATTTTATATTAAATATTTTAATGAATAAACGAAATATTTCGAATAAAAACGAAATAAACGAATATATCTATTGTATATTTTATTTCTAAGAATGAATTAGTACAATAAAATTTCGATTATAGATGAAAAGAATATCCTGTAATCGTTTTTACAAAATATGTATTTTGCACACATTATTTCATAATGCAATTGCATACCAATCTATTAATTCAATTTAAACTAATATTTAACCTTGTTGAAACACTAAATAATGTTACCCGGATCTAACAAATTTGTTTGCCATATTATCACACTGTACCACTTATTCAACTTCTCGTACCTTATTTGCCTATATTACTTGTTTTCCAACAGTTATTTAATAATGTTTATTTGGTAAATCAATTTTGACTCTGGGTTACTATGCAAATTGTGTTAGAAAATAACTTAATCTCAGGCTCTCTCTTTACTACAAATATTTGCATTCACACGCCACATGCAACCTTAACCAAAAACCAAAAGAACCATCTCTTAAAAATAAGGCACCAACTTTCCACCGAAAAATTTTTTTTTGCCACAGCTTCCACAAAATCCATTTAATTGCATCCAAGCCTATTGACGCCGCACGCTTTAGTGGCATGACTCTGCATCTTTCCCCCTCCTAATACCGAGTTCATTTTCTTCCCACGGCAACATGTTACCCGTTTCGCCCTGTGGTAACCATCTCAACATGTAACAGAAGGGAGGGAAAAAAGTTTATAAAAGGTCTTGTTTAGAGTACAGGGGGGGGGACAGGAAGGGGGATAGTCGTTGTTATTCAGGAAGGGAGAATTATTATGCAGATCCACCCCTAGATTTCAACTCAATTGGAGAAGGAACAGAGCATTCCTGGCTGCTTTTCAAACCGAGCTTGAGCTCAGTTTAAGATGAGAGGGAAATTATCCTTCCTTTTCACGTACATTTATCGAATTTTATAATTTTTTTCAAAGTGAGATGTCATGTTTTATCAGCTATTGTATCCGGTTACATCCAAGATATAAATTATTAAAGTTTTTCTGTCATTAAAATTCTGGTATTAAATGAAATGTATTCCTTTTAAAGAAAATATGTTATTGCAATAATTCCCAATTTAAGTTTCAGTCTGTTTTTCTGATTGAAATAAAACTAAAAAATGAGCCAAAAATATATTTTTTTTAAATCATGGATATAATCAGAATTAAATGTATTAATTTAATCATGAACATAATCAGTGGGCCTGGGTTAGATTTGTGCCACTGTAGGCAATACATGTCGTAAAAGCCGACGAGTACCTAGTGCCTGGGGGTATAACCGAATGGGGCATAGCCAGACTTTTCCTTTGGGTGCCACATGTCTTTGTGCAATAAGAAGGATAAACGGAAAGTGCATTTTTTAATCATGACTCATCATACATTGTTTCTTAGACTCAGTTTAGATTTGCTGCCGACCAAGTGGGATACGAATCAAAAAAAAATAATCACTTCATAAAAATAAAGTTTAACTTTATTAATGTATACAAATTTTCATTGACCATTATTGTTCCTTTGTTCCAATAAATATTTTGTCACGAATTCGCAAACGATAAAAAGAGTAGTGTAGCCTGCTTTGTAGAATGTAAGAACTGCACAAATACAACAATGTATTACTTAAAAAAATCATACTAGATATGTGTACTATTTTTATATATAGAGGGATATTACATAGAGGAACTATTAACATGTATTCACAATATTTGTATTCACAATTTCATACATTGTTTCTTAGACTCAGTTTAGATGTTGCTGCCGACCAAGTGGGATACGAATCAATAAAAAAATAATCACTTCATAAAAATAAAGTTTAACTTTATTAATGTATACAAATTTTCATTGACCATTATTGTTCCTTTGTTCCAATAAATATTTTGTCACGAATTCGCAAACGATAAAAAGAGTAGTGTAGCCTGCTTTGTAGAATGTAAGAACTGCACAAATACAACAATGTATTACTTAAAAAATCATACTAGATATGTGTCATTTTATATATAGAGGATATTACATAGAGGAACTATTAACATGTATTCACAATATTTTTTCACAATTTCATACATTGTTTCTTAGACTCAGTTTAGATGTTGCTGCCGACCAAGTGGGATACGAATCAATAAAAAAATAATCACTTCATAAAAATAAAGTTTAACTTTATTAATGTATACAAATTTTCATTGACCATTATTGTTCCTTTGTTCCAATAAATATTTTGTCACGAATTCGCAAACGATAAAAGAGTAGTGTAGCCTGCTTTGTAGAATGTAAGAACTGCACAAATACAACAATGTATTACTTAAAAAAATCATACTAGATATGTGTAGAAATTTTATATATAAAGGGATATTACATAGAGGAACTATTAACATGTATTCACAATATTTGTATTCACAATTTCATACATTTTTCTTAGACTCAGTTTAGATGTTGCTGCCGACCAATGGGATACGAATCAATAAAAAATAATCACTTCATAAAAATAAATACTTTATTAATGTATACAAATTTTCATTGACCATTATTGTTCCTTTGTTCCAATAAATATTTTGTCACGAATTCGCAAACGATAAAAAGAGTAGTGTAGCCTGCTTTGTAGAATGTAAGAACTGCACAAATACAACAATGTATTACTTAAAAAAAAAAAAATCATACTAGATATGTGTAGAGGGATTTTATATATAGAGGGATATTACATAGAGGAACTATTAACATGTATTCACAATATCACGTCTACAAACATATAAATGTATTTCCAAAGAAACGTTATGTACTGTAATGTTTCGACTTATACTAGAAACTCCGGACTGTTTAGACACTTTAGAGAAATAGAAAAACTACACACTCTTTCTTCTACAAAAACCTTTATTCTTTAAAATCCGTCAAGTGTGTGTGGGTGGGGGGTTCAGCTTCCTTCACTTCTAATTAAAAGTAGATATATTCTCAGGCCATGGTCTATCACCCATCACGATGCAACAACTCATGGTGTTGTCACATTCCATCTGTAGTTGTGTTGACCTGTGACAAGTCGACCAGGCATGAAAGGTCTAATTTAATATACATGACACTGAATATCTGCTATCACATTTGTGTGACAGGTTATTCTCATTACTACAAAACACTAACTGCATGTAATATAAATATCCACAACACTGACCATCTTCTGTCAAATTTGAGTGATGGGTTGTGACTATGTACTTGTTAAATAATATACATTATTCTCTCCTGGGAATGGAATGCTAGAACTCTTTCCATGGGAAAATGCTACTGCACTTATGATGGAAAAAAACTATGGAAAAAAACTATGAAAACAAAATCCATATGGACAAGGAAGGTTCAATTAGCAGCTGACGAACATCGAAAACTCCCTTATAACATTGATATTTTAATTATTTATTTTTATATGCATATATATTTATTATTTTATTTTTAAGCTGTAACTATTCAAACAAGGATAAAAAATGTCTAATTTCTTAAAATATAAATCCTTATTTTCAGTTTTATTATCTTGCATATTATTTGTTCAGGGAATAAAATTTCTCCACTAACTCAAGACGAAAAGTATTTAGCATTAAAAATATAACGTAATATTTCATTATTAAAAATTATCATTTAAACTATGTCCAGAAATGTATGACATTTATGAACAATAAATACCATAAAAAAGGTATAAGGTAGGGTTTAAAATTAGTTTTAACTGACTAATTAAAAGTAATAGTATATGAAGATTTAAGAGTAAAGTATATAATCATACCTAATTAGTCCCTCAATTAAGCATTTATAGTTTAACTGGAGCTCGTTTATTAACTTGTTATTTGAATTTTAAACTTAAATTTCACTTTAATGAAATAATCTTTAAAATAGCGCTTTTAATTAAACTTAATGACTGAATAATTAAGATAATGTGTCTTATTAGTGTTTGAAGAAGAATTTAAGAATTTAATTGTTCGAGTCATTTTTTTTAAGAGACTTGTTTTCGGTAACCTTTAGTTAATTAATTATTTAAATATTGTGGATTTTCTTGGAAGAATACTTTAATTAATATTTACTGAAACATTTAAAATGTCAATCAAATTAATTGAAAGATTTTCAGCAAATAACCTTTTATCTTAATTATTATGTGTCGAAGTGCAATTAATTAATAGTTATCTAAGCTGATGATATATATCTTTATTTGAACAAAAAGTATTGAAAAATTATTTCATACAGAAATGATAAATATACTTATATATTGATAGCTTACGTTTTGATATAAGCTATCAATTTATTGCAAATTAAAAATGAAAATTTTATCGTTACATTTTTTTCTGATGTCAATATATCTTTTATCTATATGAAAATGAACGAATACATGTATAAAAGGAGAGTATTTCAACTTTAAAAATTATTGTAACATAAAACATTGTGACTCTAAGAAATCTTTGTTTTAGAATTTTTTTAAAGAAAATATTCTTATGTGGATATAAAATCAGAGGAAACTTGGAAATCTCTTCCGGCTTCCTAATGAGAATTATAAAAGTAAAAAAATTAACTGTTGGTAATAATAAAGATTTCTTCATTAGGCGTAACAGCCCCATGGTGGCAAAGGCCATCTGACTACTGGAAGATTTCTACAGAAGTTTTCTTTTCACAGAGTACGGTCATCCACCCTACACCCAACATCCCAACATACATATTAAACTGAGACCATTTTAGGCGATCCCACTATACCACTTATTCAATTCCCCCTTACCTTATTTGGCCACATTACTTGTTTTTCAACAGTTATTTAATAACGTTATATGGTAAATCAATTTTGATTCTGGGCTACTATGCAAAATGTGTTAGAAAATAACTTAATCTCAGCCTCTCTCTTTACTGCAAATATTTGCATTCACACATTACGTGCAACCTCAACCAAAATTAAAAGAACCATCTCTAAAATAAGGCCCCAACATTCCACCCAAATGAGTTTTTGAAACAGCTTCCACAAATTCCATTTAATTGCATCCAAGCCTATTGACGCCGCAACTTTAGTCACTCGCATCTTTTCCCCCTCCTTCTAATACCGAGTTCATTTTTCTTCCACGGCAACATGCTACCCGTTTCGACTCGTGGTAACCATCTCAACGTGTAACAGGAGGAGGGAAGAAAAAAGTTTATAAAAGGTCTTGTTTAGAGTACCGGAGGGAGAAAGGAAGGGGGATGGTCGTTGAGAAGGGGAAATTATGCAGATCCACCCCTAGATTTCTCCTTTTCAGGTCAGACCGACTTGAACCGAGTTATGAGGAGGGGGAAAATTTTCAGGTACTTTTAGAATTTTATAAGAAAATTTTTTTCCTTCCAAATTGAGATGTCTTGTTTTATCAGCTATTGCACTTATCGGGTTGCATTCAACATAGTAAGACACAAATGGATTCTATCATTAAAGTTTTGATTTTAAACCAAACATGTTTCTTTTAAAAAAACCATATTACAATGAAAGCTTATAAATTGGTTCCTTGATTAAAATAAAACTGAAAATTTAGCCAAAAATGTATCTATTTATTCATTAACCTATTCAGAATTTATTATTATATTTACATATTTCAAAATTAACTTTTAACAATATAGTATTTATCATGATTTCTTTACTTACGCAAAAAAATGAAAATTAATTTTAGCTCAATTAAATTACTTTTAAAATAGGAAGTTCCTCTGATAGACCAGTGCTTCACATGAAAAAGCATTTTAAATGCATTAAAAATAAATTCCGCATGAATTTTAGAAGAGTCTTTCTTTTTTCAATAGATACTGTAGCACCGTTTGGTTTTTGTCGCTTTATGGTCATTTTTTGACACTGTAGCTAATTAGACCGGGGCCTACAGTTTAATGTGGATTCCAAGCCATTATCAAACATATATGCCATCTTCAGGATTCGAACCCGAAGCCTGTGGTACCAAGGACGAGAGATCTAGCCAATTGGACATCAGGTCACAACAAGTTCCTAGGGAAATTTTCATATGAAATATTTTTATGAATAGACAAAATATTGCATAACTATTGCCTACTTTATTTTAAGAATGATTTAGAACAACAAAGTTTTTAATATAGACCACAAAAAGATTTTATAATCGTTTTCTCAAAACTCTTATGTATGTGTGCTTTATTTTTCTTTAATTTAATCTAATTTTTAACCTTCTGGAACAATATGTAAAGTTATCAATTGCTAATACTATATCAAGACACTGTACCACTTATTCAACTTTCCTTACCTTGTTTGCCCATATTACATGTTTTTCAACGTTATTTAATAACATTATATGGTAAATCAATTTTGATTCTGGGTTACTATGCAAAATGTGTTAGAAAATAACTTAATCTCAGCTCTCTCTTTACTACAAATATTTGCATTCACGCGTCACATGCAACCTCAACCAAAACTAAAAGAACCCTCTCTAAAATAAGGCACCCACATTCCACCCAAAATGAGTTTTTGCCACAGCTTCCACAAAATCCATTTAATTGCACCCAAGCCTATTGACGCCGCACGCTTTAGTGGCGTCACTTCGCATCTTTCCCCTCCCCTAATACCGAGTTCAGTTTCTACCCCGGCAACATGTTACCCACTTCGAGGTGCGGTCATTATCTCAACATGTAACAGAAGGGAGGGAAAAAAATGTTTATAGAAGGTCTTGTTTAGAGTACTGAGGGGGGGGGCAGGAAGGGGGAAGATAGTTGTTGTTATTGAGGAAGGGAGAATTAATATGCAGATCCACGCCCTAGATTTCAACTCAATTGGAGGAGGAACAGGACATTCCTCGCTGCTTTTCAAACTGAGCATGAGCTGAGTTTAAGATGAGCAGGGGAGATTATCTTTCCTTTTCACGTACTTTTATCCAATTTTATAATGTTTTTTATGAGACTACTGTATCGAGTTGCATTCAACATAATAAGGCAGTAATGTATTCCGTCATTAAAAATGTGATTTTAAATCACACGCATTCATTTCAAAGGAAATACCAAATTGCAATGAAAGTTTATATTTGGTTCTTTGTTCAAAATATAAATGAAAACTCAGCTAAAATATATTTATTTAATAATTAACATAATCAAAAATTTTCTCCCTGTGTGGGACTGGTTTTGAATAGCCCCACTGCAGTCCATTCACGTTGTAAAAGGCGGCTAAAATGGGTACCAGAATCAAGGTTATAACCGGTAAAGTCAAACCTCTAACGTTGGGTGCTCCATGCCTTTGCCGCAAGGCCAAGGACAACAAAAATTTGCAAAAAATAAATTAATTAATTTAATTTAATTTTTATTAACAATAAATTGAATAATAAACCTTTATTAACCTATTTGAATGTGATTAATAAGATGTTGATTGGAGCCTGATGTCCAAGTGTCCTCTGGCGCTCGGTGCCCCAGGTTTTGGGTTCGAGTTCCGGTGGTTCCATAGTTGTTTGTAGTGGTTTAGAATCCACTTTAAAACGTAGGTCTCTGTCTAATATGACTGTTAGGCGTAGTGCTGATAAGCCTATCCCGTAAAAAAAAAACATCTCCTGTCTCGATATCTGCCAGTAGTCAGACGGACTTGACCCTCCATAGGGCTTTGCGCCGATGATAATGATTATAATTATCGATATCACTGATATTCAATCCGTGCAGCTTCATAGATGCAACATTCACGATTAGTTGGTCTATCATCAAATATTGCATTTAATTTGAAATGAACTGACTACAATAATTTCATAATTGGTTATGCAACAAATAAAAAAATGAGACTGACAACACAAAAAGGACAGAAACAGATAACCAGGAAAAAAATATTTTTATAAAAATTGTCATTATAAATTTAAAGATTTTTATATAAAAAATTTATCTATATATATATTATATAATGTCTTCTTCATTGACGGAGCTGCCCTATGGTGCACTAAAGCCGTCTGCCTACAGGCAGATTTCGAGACTGGAGATTTTTTACGAGGCAAGATTGTCAAGCCCAACGCTCTACGGTCATATTTGACTGGGACCTACTGCTTAAAATGGATTCATATGACTTGTCTACAAACATATATTAAAAGAAACTGTAAGCATTGACAAAGTAGAAAAAAGTTATGAAAGCAGAATCCATATAAGGGGCTGTTAAGTTAGCTGGCCAAGAGAGTCGAAAACTCCTCATAAGATTCACATTTTAATTATTTATTTTTTTTGAAGTTATAATTATGTAAACAAGGATAAAAAGTGCTTAATTTTTTTAAAATGTAAATCTTTATTTCCTAGTTGTATTATCTTAATTATATTTGTTTAGGGAATTAAACTTTGTAACTGACTCATTGATTCTATAAAAATCTTGATGAAAAGAATTTAGAATTAAAATTATAAAAAATTATTAAAAATTGTCGTTTAAACTATAGATAGAAATGTAAGACATTTATGAACATTGAGTTCCATAAAAAAGGTTTAAGGTAGGGTTTTAAATTATTTTTAACTGACTAATTAAAAGCACTATTATATAAAGATTTAAGAGTAAAGTATATAATCATACATAATTAGTCCCTCAATTAAGCATTTATAGTTAAACGGGAGCTCGCTTATTAACTTGTTATTTAAATTTTCAACTTAAATTTCACTTTAATGAAATGATCTTTAAAATAACGCTTTTAATTAAACTTAATGACTGGATAATTAACAGATAATTTGTCTTATTAGTGTTTGAAGAAGAATATAGTGTAAATTTAATTGTTCGAGTCCTTTAAGAAACTTGTTTTCGATAACTTTTAGTTAATTAATTATTTAAATATTATGGATTTTCTTGGAAGAATACTTTCAATTAATTTGATAGACAATTTAAATTTTTCAGTAAAATATTAAAGATTTTCTGCAAATATCCTTTTATCTTAATTACTATGCATCGAAAAACAGTTAATTAATAGTTATCTAAGCTGATGATATATTTTATTTGTACAAAAAGTAATGAAAAATTATTTCATACATAAATCATAAATATGCTTATATATTATATAAGCCATCAATTTATTGCAAATTAAAAAAAAATGAAAATTTTATTGTTACATTTTTTTCTGATATCAATATATCTTTTATTTATATGAAAATGAAAGAATATATGTATACAAGAAGGGTATTCAACTTTAAAAATTATTGTAACATAAAAATATTGTAACACTAAAAAAAAACAAAGAATTTTTTTTAAAGACAAAATTCTCCAAATCTGTTATATTTTTCCTTTGTCTGGAGCAAGGCAAAAATTACGAAAATGTTTTAATTACTTACTTTTCTAATTAAATAAAAAACTTTTAATAAAAACTTTTCCAATGTAAAATTATTTTAAAATTCTCCAGAAATCGTTTGCATTTATTAGCGTGTTGGTTTAACGATAAATTTAACTTTAGATATAATGCAATTTCAGAATGTTAAACAAACAGAAGCAGACGATTTCTTAACGAATCATTTTTTTTTTTTTTTGAAAAAAATATATATTTTATTTTTTTTAAATATTTTTAAATATCACATACCAGTTTCTTTTCTGTTTCTTTTAAAATTCTGTTCTAATAAAAAGAACAGAGATAACATTTATTTCTTTTTTAATTAAATAAAACTGTAATTTTAACGTACTCATACATAACAATGCATTATATTGTTATAACAATCCATCATATTGTTTTGATACTTTAACAACTGAATACTACTTAGTAGCCTTAAATTCAAAGATAATAAATGGACTTCTATTTTATCTTGTGAGTGTTTCAAAATTACGAAATAAAATCTTTAATTCATTTTTAAATTAAATAAACGTAGAATAACTTAAGGATAGGAATTTAGAATAACAATTGTTGTTAAAAAATATGAATATAAAATAAAAATTAAGCTCTTGACATCTACATCGCTCTAAGCATTTGACACCGTTTTGATATTTTACTTTTGAATTTATTATCGCTTACGTCTGTTATTTATTTAATTGATCATTAATTGATGTTTTGGATTTACGATTAAAATCGTATTTAATTAGAGACATTAGAGAATTAGACATTAATTTTTACATTAGAGTTCTGAATACTATAGAGAGATTTACTGGCAGTTTATTATTGATGATGCTTACCAATTTATTTTGATATTAAAGAATTGATAAGTTTTATTTTTTAAAAGGTAAGTTCATTATATGTGTGTTAGTTAATAATAAATTAAATATCATGTTGTTAGTATATTAAATTTGTCTTGAATTAATTTTCTACCATTATTTTTTAACTCTAAATATAAAAATAAAAAAAAATAAAAAAATATTTATTGCATGAATAAATTAAAATAATTCATTAAACAATTTCTAAGAATGTTTGAAATATAATTTAAGATTTGAAAGTATAAAAAATATAATTTGATTCCATTTTTATAGACAGTATACTAAAAATATGTCTAATATTTTTTAATGTTAATTGAAATTAAATTTTAATTAAATTTTCAATCACTGATATTTTAATTCAGTATGATTACCATCCAAGTTAATTTTAATTAAACTTTTGAAAATGGAACGTTTTTTATCAAACAAGTGATTTTTAGAAATGTCCATTTCAGCGCTTTTAAATTATAAAAAAAATAAATTTTGCATTTTTATTCATTCTTTTAACTTTTTTTATCTACTTATATTAAGGTCAAACTTTATTTATAGAAAATGTTTGGTCTACATATCTTGAGTTAAAAAAAAATTAACTTGTGATAAAAATGGATTTTTTTGTTAAAAGAAAAAAATACATCAATTGATTTATAATGTTTAAATTTTTTTTTACATAAAAAAAAAATTATTAATTTCCATAAATTTTATTTTCATGATTTTTAATACTTAACCATAAAATTCATTCACGGTATATAGTTATGAATATTTTTTCAATACATAATTTTATCATTATTTACTTTACTGATATTTTTTTTTGTAATTAATGTAATTAACCGTTATAATAGTCCTTCAACCAAAAGATAAAATTTTATTTATCTCAGTCAAAAATAATTAGAATGTGCAGGTGCTTATCAAAATATCCGGCAAAAAAGTGACATTTAAGAATGAGCTTCGTAAGCATTAAAATGTCAACTTAGCTACCAGCTTTTTTTCAATTTAAAAATATATATCATGATAGTATGAGGTAGCTTTGTGAAGTTGTATACGTCTTGGACTTTTTGTCAAAAGAGTAAAATATCAGACCTCACAGACTTTCAAAGAGGCCAAATTGTAGGAACCTGACTAGCTGAGCATTTGTGATCTTGAAATCCAAGAATTTAAACGTTTCTGAAATTACAGTATCTAAAGTCATGGACAGTATACACACACAACGTGGCGGAAAGACAAGCTCGGCAATTGAAAATATTATGAACGGAAGGCGAAACTGCAGAATTCAATCAGCAGATTCTCCAGTGTCAATAATTATAATTAGAGGGTAAGACAGGGGCAGCCATTCCCAAGCCACTTGCCACATCTGATAGTGCCAAAGTCGTCTACAACAGTGCCACATAACCACAAAACCTGATCAATTGATAAATGGAAGACAGTTATAAAGGGTCTGGGCGAATCATATTTCACATTTTTTCCCACAACAGACGGATGCATGTTTGAGGACACCTCCATGTTTACGTATGATCGTGATTGTCTCCTTCCAACTGTCAAGCATGGAAGTGGATCTGTCATGATATGGGATAATCATGCCGTGATTCTCTGTTGGACAAATCGTAACGCTGAAAAGAAGGATCACTGAGGAGAACCAAAGAGAAGTTTTTGACGGAGAAGTCCATTCTATGATGCAAACTTTGTTTCCTGCAGAAAGACGGAATTTTCCAGGATGATAATGCACCCATCCATGTAGCTAACAGTCCAATCATGGCTTGATGAACACGAGGATGTAGTGAAACTCTACTTTGACCCATATAACCCACGATTTCAAGATCATCGAACCGTTATGACCTATT
>BPLR01019890.1:0-65212 GCA_021605095.1 Caerostris extrusa
ATTAGTATATTAGCTGTCCTTGTATATTCTAGTACAATTATTGAATTTCATAAACAAAGATATATAAATATATATATATATATATATCTTCTTCTTCTTTACTTGCACTACAGCCAAGGCCTATACAGGCGCCTATTACAGGTCGTCTTAACAAACTTCCTCCAACAGATCAGTTCAGACTCCACAGTCCGTCAACAATTTTTTTTTCACTCTGTGGCGGCACAATTTTGAAAGAATGGCCACAAATAAAAGTGTGTCTTTCTTCAACATTTAGAGACATTTCGTGACAGAGAAATTTTTAATTAAAGCACATAAGAGAGAGAGAGAGACAGAGAGCTATTTAGATTCCTAATTTGAAGTCATTTTGTGGAATCGAAATCTTGATCGAACCTCCCTAAGGAAACAGTCAGTCATTTAGGAGAAGAGAACTAGAACTCTTTCTAGAACTACATAGTGGCACAACAATTGTGAATGAAGGACTCCAAGACCACCCAAGGGATTCCACCAATCATTCCAAGACCACCCAACTCCTTTAACACAACGGTAGGGAATTCAGTCGACGTAAATATCGTTAGCATTCCTGGAAAAAGATATCTAAGCTTTTAGTTAGGTTGCATTCACCAGTTGTTGAACAGCAAGTTTTGAAAACCAAACTCATCATCTCATGGTCTTACAAGATCCAAAGGATTTTCAATCCAAAATTTCTTACTAAGCACAAAATAATTTTGGAATTTTTGATAATTAAAGTTTGTAACCTGCAAGTTCTTCCACATTATTATTAATTACTTTTGATTTATTTAAGGTGATTTAATTTCTTTTATAAGGAAAAACATCGGTCTCCCCCCCCATCGAAAATCGTGCCCTACAATCATTACTGAAATGCATTTCTTCGATAGACTAAAACGCAAAAATTTATCTTTCTATGAAAGGCAGGGCGCTTTTAAAGTACATAGAGCACACACCGCTAAGCGTTGCATTGAATGGTTTCAATCAAAAAAATCGAGTCCTACGATTTGTGAATCATTACTGAAAGTAATTATATATTGCTTCCAGAGACTAAAAAGCAAAAAAGTATCTTTAGGTAGAAGGATAGGGCGCTGTCAAAGTCCATTATGGCCACGCGTTGCATTGAATGTTTTCAATCGGAACTACAGCACGAGGAAGCGATTGTTTCGACGAAGTGCGAAAAGGAGACATCACGTGTGATGATGTGAACGTGGGAAACATCCTGCGCAAGTGAGCTTCCTTTTTGAGACAGATTACTTTTGTTCAGCGGCAAAGTAATCGTGAATAAATTACCTACCAGAGAGCGTGAGAAAGGAAATCTCCAATGTTTGCACTCATTGCCAGGTACTATTTTGGGGTTGGGAAAAAAGGAGGATTTTTGTATTAAGTGAATTCGACATAAATTGATTAATTCGCTTCGCAAAAGTAAGAAATGGATGTAATTTCAATAGAAGATAGATTATCTAATACAAAAGGTTGCTGTACTACGCCAATAAGAAGACAGACACAAAGAGTGCTAAGAAAGAAAAGTGAGATGTCTTTTTTCTATGAAAGATTTTTTTAGACAATTCTATGCAACCAGCCAGACAACAACCAACTGTTACTGAAATGTCTACTAGTCCCATTTAATTACGTTTAAACTTTAAACTTCTTTAATCAAGGGTTTTCAAACTACAGGGAGCAAAATAAATTTTTAAGATTAAATTTTAATAAATTTTTCTAATAGATTAATTCTTAAAAAGTGATAAATGGATGCAATTTCAATAGGAGACAGATTATCTAATACAAAAAGCTTGCTGTACTACGCCTGCAAGACATAAAAGTACGATGTCTTTTTTTTTCTATGACAGATTCATTCTGAGAAAATGAACAAAATTCTATGCAGCATTCTTCCCAGCGACGACAAACTGTTACTGAAATATCCCATTTAATTGCGTTTACATTTTTTTTTAATCAAGGGTTTCGAACCACAGAGTGAAAAATAAATTTTTAAGATTAATTTTTAATGCATTTTTCTTAAAAGTTTAAACTTAAAACCTCTGTGAATCACTCAGAAAAATATGATTATTTTTGTGATATTTAACACTTAACTTCTTTCTGTTACAAAACTGATAATGATAATGAAAACCCGTCTCATGCACAATGGCAACCTACGCAATAGACCTTAGATAGAGATTCCGCTACCTAAAGGCATTGCTGGCACTGTTTTCAGAAACAAGGAGACTCGATGATCATTGTAACAACACGTGTAAAAAGCATTTGCATCGATATTCAGGCTGTCTGGTGAAAGTTTTTCGGGTTTTCTCACATACAGCAATCAAATCAGGAGAAATTAAATTTAAAAGTCCTCCTCTCATGGTTTGTAGACTGTTTTTCTATGTATTGCTATTACAAAGACTATTTTTCTATGTATTGCTTAAACAAAATATCAAAGCTACTAATATAGTTAATTTAAAAATGAAATGTTGTGTAACATTTTCTTCTCACAGGAAGAGTTTTGGCATTTCATCCACAGGAAATAAAAGAGGAATGTATATTATTTGACAAGTACATAATAACAATCCATCACTCAAATTTGACAGCAGACAAGCTTTTATTGTGGCTAGCTATATTACATGCAATTAGAGTTTGTACAAACGCGAACAACCTGTCACTCTAATCTGATAGCAGATATTCGGTATCATGTACTATTGAGACTCGTAAAATTAGCGAATGCATGACCTTCAGGTCAAAAAATATTTACAGATTGAATATCAACCAATTGATATACTATGAGTTGTTCCATCTTGATTGGTGAGAAATGTCTACTCTAGTGAAAAGGGAGGTAAGCTGCTACGTTATTAAGAACGCAACGTTATTAAGAACGCAACGTTATTAAGAATGCACTGAGGAGAACATACTACACTGGATCCATTTTTTGCACTGAGATTTTGAGCGAATATCTTTATTGACAGCATAAATGGTTTTCAAAAAGTTTCTTGCCTCTCCTTTAACACAATAGAAGAACATCCCGGCCAATAAATTTATCGTTCTCCTCCCGGTAAAGATACGGGGACGTTACGGTTTGGTTTCCCTTGTTGAATTTCGAGTTTGGAAACACAAAACGTTCCTGGTATCAATAAACAGGGTGATCGTAAACAAGTAATATAAAAAAAAAAAAAAAATTTTAAAAGTCAGTTCTTACTTTTTTTCACTATATTGCAGAAAGTCCTTTATAAAAAATTTTCATTCATTTTTTTTAAAGTTTATTTGGTAGATATATGCAACTTAAATCTAAAAAACTAAAATGAATTCATTATATTTAATTACTGAATTAATATTTGAAAAAACTGTATTAACCGGTTCACAGACTTGGTCTAGATGTTGTTGTCGACCAAGTGGGATAAGAAGCAACAAACAAATACTTTAAGATAACTTTAATGTGACAAACTGA
Source organism: Caerostris extrusa (assembly GCA_021605095.1). Taxonomy (NCBI): domain Eukaryota; kingdom Metazoa; phylum Arthropoda; class Arachnida; order Araneae; family Araneidae; genus Caerostris; species Caerostris extrusa. Next base: position 3,440 of record BPLR01019890.1, read on the forward strand.
TACTTAAACTTCCCTAATATTTCACATATTTTTGTACTTAATATTATTCTAAATATAATTTTTCCCTTCATCCATGAGTAGATTACTCAAGGAATGTTCATCTCGCACTGCAGAACACTGAGGATTAGACACATACACACAGACACACATTTTTTTAATTTAAGCTTTGAATTTTATAAACATAAGTATTATTTTATTATTATTATTATTATTATTATTATTATTAATTATTTTTTTGCATTACATCCTGTTAAATTCGGGGAAAATAGCATTGTTATTTCTTATAAAAAATCCAATTTAATTTGTTGTTTCGTAAGTTAAAACAAGTAATATAAAAAAAAAAAATTTTTTTAAGTCAATTCCTACTTTTTTTTCACTCTATTACAGAAAGGTCTTTATAAATCATTTTCATTCATTTTTTAAGTTTATCTGGCGCCATCTATTGGTAGATATATGCAACTTAAATCTAAAAAAAAAACTAAAATTAATTAATTAAATTTAATTACTGAATTAATATTTGAAAAAAACTGTATTAACATCAAGTGTCATCCGCTATAAGTTCAAAAAAATATATATATTTGAACTTGAGTGGATGAATAAAAAGTATATTATTAACTGTAGAAAATTTGAACAAGATATATATAGGGAGAGTGTGAGCTAAAAGAAGGAATTGAAAAAAACAAACTAATCTATATATGAACCCCCCAGTTATAATAATACAAAAACTTGAATAACTAATATTATAAAACTTAAATAATAATAAAACATACAAATCATTCCTAGAAACTTAACAAAATTTTGGTTTAAGGTACTTTGAGATATGTGCTCAAGAATCATATGAAAAACAACAGTTAAACTCTAACAGTTACAGTTACACTGACAAAACTTCGAAAATTTCAAAAGACAACACTTAACTTCTTATTGAAATCTTCATAGGCAAAAAAAAAAAACCCATGAATAGCGTTGGAACGCTACCTGTAGCACGAAAAATACCTGCGCTATACAGACTGAGAACCAATACGGGCAGCGAAGCAATAGAAAGCAAAAATATTTTACTGCATTTAACAAATTTTCTACATGCCCTTCTTCACACACTATGACACTTAGCATGCGATATATGGTGGATTACATTGATGTACCATGACATGAGGTATCTGTTGCACTTGAAATCTGATAGCATCTTTCAAATCAGTTACCGTTTATGGATTAAATGCATACACTTTGGATTTCAAGTATCCCCACATTCAGAAATCCATTGGTGTAAGATCGGGTGACTTTGGTGGACAGGAAAACACGCAATTGCGAGAGATAATTCTTTAACCAAACTGTTGTTAAGAAACGTTTCACAGAAGACCCACATATGGTTAAGCGCCATCTAGCATGAACACGACGTCAGTTGGGGTATTACACTGTAAGGATATCTGCCACGGTAAGTGCTAAAATGCTATTCGCCCTGTGCTTAAAAAAAAAAAATATGTAGCATCCAGAAAATGAATGGATGTTATATATTCTCAACCACTGTGTATTCCTGCTGATTCCAACGCGAATAAAATAGTGCAAAAATATTACGGAATACATATTTAATAAATAAAGTTACAATCAAGATTCTAGTTGGTTGAAAGCATGTTAGTAAATAATTTTTTTCTTGTTAAAAGTATTAGAAATTTTGAGTTTAAGTGGGCTTTGCAAAATCATAACCTATAATTCAAATTAATTCTCAATTTTATTATCAATATGAGAAATTGATTGTTGTAGCAGGATTATATATATAGTTATATATTATTTTGTACCTCTCAGAATTTTTTTTAACCTGGAATAGTATTATTATATAACTAAGTTTATCCAGTGTAGTCTGCTAAAAGTTATTTATCGATTATGTTTTTTATAACCTCATATGGATTAATAAAAACTAATGCTTTGTGCAAACAACATATTCAACCACCTTTTTATAGCTTGTTTTTGCTATAAATATCATTAGTACGAGTAACTCATTAGAATCTTGGAATGGACAATTTAAAAGCAGTTCAACTGTTTCCCTTATCAGTCTTATAAATTAGATGAATATATACTGAAGTGACAAAAGTCATGGGATACCTCTTAATATCGTGCCGGCCCTCCTTTCGCCCGGCGAAGTGCAGCAACTCGACGTGGCATGGACTCAACAAGTCGTTGGAAGTCTTATGCAGGAATATTGAGCCATGCTGTCTCGATAGACGTCCATAATTGTGAAAGCGTTGATGGTGCAGGATTTTGGGCACGAACAGACCTCTCGATGATGTCCCATAAATGCTCGATGGAATTCATGTCGGGCGATCTAGGTGGCCAGATCATTCGTTGGAATTGTCCAGAATGTTCTTCAAACCAATCGCGAACAGTTGTGGCCCGGTGACATGGCGCATTGTCATCCATAAAAATCCCATCGTTGTTTGGGTACATGAAGTCCATGAATGGCTGCAAGTGATCGCCAATTAGCTGAACATAAGCATTTCCAGTCAATGTTCGGTCCAGTCGCACCAGAGGACCAAGTCCATTCCATGAAAAAACAGCCCACACCATTACGGAGCCACCACCAGCTTGAACAGTGCCTTGCTGACAGTTTGGGTCCATGGCTTCGTGGGGTCTGCGCCACACTCGAACCCTACCATCAGCTCTTACCAACTGAAATCGTGACTCATCGGACCAGGCCACGGTTTTCCATTCATCTAGGGACCAACCGATATGCTCACGTGCCCACGAGAGTCGCTGCAAGAGATGTCGTTCTGTCAGTAAAGGCACTCGAGTCGGTCTTCTGCTGGAATAGCCCAAGAAAGCCAAATTTCTCCGCACAGTTCTAACAGACAAGTCCCTTGTTCGTCCCAAATTGATTTCTGCGGTTATTTGACGCAGTGTTGCTTGTCTGTTAGAATTTACGACTCTTGCAGACGTCGCCGGTCTCGGTCGTTAAGTGCAGGCGGTCGACCACTGCGCTGTCCATGGTGGGATGTTATGCCTGAAATTTCATACTCTCGGCCCACTCTTGACACAGTGGATCTGGGAATGTTGAATTCCCTAACGATTTCCGAAATGGCATGACCCATACGTCTAGCTCCAACTAATATTCCGCGTTCAAAGTCTGTTAATTCCCGTCGTGCGGTCATCATCACGTCAAAACCTCTTCACATGAATAACTTGAACAGAAATGAAAGCCCTGCGAAAGCACTGCGCATTTATGCCTGTTCTACGCGATGCTACTGCCATCTGAAAATTTGCATAGTGCTATCCCATGACTTTTGTCACTTCAGTGTATATTGTTCGGAAATCATGTATTGGAACTTATTGTTGTAAATTCAAAGAAGAATGGCACCTTAGTACCTGCAATATATTATTTACTGATCTAAATAATGATCTTTACTACCCAAGTTTGATAATCAAATGACAGACCCAAAGTAAAGAAAAAAAAGTTCATTTTGCTTATATGTTATGAATGATTTTCAGTGTTTATCATTGCATTGGTGCGCCCTGTTGTGTAAAAAATACACTGTGTGCGCCCTGGATTTATTTATTTATTTAGTACTCTGTGCACGAGTTTAAATGAATGTTATTCCAGAGAAATATGTTTCCAGATATAAAAATAAAGCAGAGATATTTTTTTCTTGTCAGTTTTCCCTTTCAAAGATACCTTTCATTACAAATAACTGACCTTTTTGGTTATTTTTCCAGCTTTTTAACGATAAAAAGTCGCCAAACAGCGACAATGAAAAAAGAAGGTTTCGAAAAGAGGGGCAAGTTCCGTGGTTGGCTCACTGAGAGCTAGCATCTATGTTCTTTAATGTTAAAAAATTTTTGCAGCCAGTGAAGCTGCCTTCTGTAAGAAATGACTCTGGATATGTCAAACATTTCAGAAATTTGTATATATTGTACCTACAATTACATGAGGTTTATAAATGCTCCCCGGCCTCAAAATGTTTGAAAATCACTGTGGATATCTGAAAGCATCGAATTCGTGTAGTGATGCATATTGAAATTCATCCATTATCAACATCATCAATAATCAAATGACAGTAACTAAAGATCTAGCAAAAATTATACCGATTTGGTAATTTTTTTTTTTCACTTTATATATCCTTGGCTGGAGTAAAAGCGTGTTGTTTCAAAGAAAACAACTCCCGCAGTTTATTTATTTATTTAGGATCTTTAACATGTTTAAATGAATATTATGATTCACTGCCCAAAATAGTTTCTTGCGTTTGTAAATGTTTATTAAATTGAAAATAATTCATTTGTTGTAGCTAAACTGACTATTTCTTTTTTTTTTATCTACATTAATTTTAGTACATTAAACTATGTTTTAATCTCATTAACAATTAACGATGAGTAGCAAATAATAATAAAATAACTGAAACATTAACTGAAGATCAATAAGTTGTTGAGGTCACATATTTATGTTCATTGCAAATTTTTCAGTAACGCATTCTTGAAAATGACACACAAAAACAAACATTTAAAAGGAAATAACTGACAGTTCAATAATTGTTTATCCATACAACTTCGACAATGCAAGAAACATAACCTAAATTATTCAAATAGGTCTTTTTGATCATTAATTAAGCATGTACCTAAATATTTCTGTCTGAAATTCATCCATTATCAACATCATTAATAATCAAACGACAGCAACTACAGATCTAGCAAAATCCTACCAATTTGGTAACTTTTTTTGTACTTATGATATCCTTGACCGGTGTAAAAGCATGTTGTTTACAAGAAAACAACTCCTGCATTTTATTTATTTACATTTTTGGGGGATCTTTAGCATGTTTATATATCAGAATATTATGAACCACTGCACAAAAATATAGATTTTGTAAATATTTAATAAATGAAAAATAATTAATTTGTTTCAGCAAAACTGACTACTTCCTTATTCAATTCCTACTATTAGTTCATACTCTCCCTAGATATATCTTGTTCAAATTTTTAAACGTTAATAAAATACTTTTATTCATCCACTTAAGTTCAAATACATTTTTTTAAACTTGTAGTGGATGACACTGATGTTAATACAGTTTTTTCAAATATTAATTCATTAATTAAATTTAATTAATTAATTTTAGTTCTTTTTTAGATTTAAATTGTATGTATCTACCAATAGATGTAAGGGGAAAATTTAAACTTTATTTATAGAGGACTTTCTCTAATATAGTGAAAAAAAGTAGAAATTGACTTAAAAATTTTTTTTTTTTATATATTTACATTAACTTCATGAATTTTGAATTTATTAACTTTCGAATTTTTAAATTTAGCGATGATCATAATAACGATAATTACCCAAGACAGAAATCAGAAATTTTGCATATTTGTTTCTACTCAGTTCCGTTTAAGCATTTTCTTTCGATATAACGTTTCGTCCAAATTTGGCGACCAAAACATTCGCCAGTTTCCTCAGTACACTAATAATTATTTTTAATCTTATTAACAACTGACGATGAGTAGCAAATAATAATAATAATAATATAAAATAATTGAAGATCAGAAATTTGCCAACTTTTAGTGAAGTTGTAAAGTTCACATATTTCTGTTTAATGCACATTTTTCAGTAAAGGCATTGACACACAAAAACAAACACTTAAAAAGAAATAACTGACAACCCAATAATTGTACGGATAAACAATTATTGAATGATTATTAAGAATGATTATTTTTCATTTACTTCGGCAAGGCAAGAAACATAACCTCAATTATTCAGGTTGTCTATTGATTATTAATTATCATGCGTGTACCTAAATATTTCTGTCTGAAATCCATTATCAACATCATCAATAATCAAACGACAACAACTACTGATCTAGTAAAACCATACCGATTTGGTAATTTTTTAAAGATATCCTTGACCAAAATAAAGCCGTGTTGTTTTCAAGAAAACAACTCCCGCATTTTATTTATTTGCATTTTTTTATTTGATATTTAACGTGTTTAAATGTCGGAACATTTTGATTTTCTGCGCAAAAATAGTTTCTAGTGTTTCTAAATATTTATTAAATCGAAAATAATTAATTTGTTGTTATAAAACTGATTACTTCCTTATTTTTTTATCATCCTTAGTATTACCCAAAACAGAAATTTTTCAACATATACAGTATTTTTCTATTCAGTTCCGTTGAAGCATTTTCTTTCGGTATCATGATTCGTCCAAACTTGGCGTTAAAAAATTCGCCAATTTCCTCAATACACTAACCTGTGTTTTAATCTCATTAACAACTAACAAGGAGTAGCAAATAACAATAATAATTAAATAACAAAAAAAAAAATCAATTGAAGATCAGTAATTCCCCGACTTCTGGTGAAATTGTTGAGGTCACATATTTCTGTCCATTGCACATTCTTCAGTAACGCATTCTTGAAGATGACACACAAAAAACAAACGTTTAAAAACAAATAAGTGACAGTCCAATAATTGTTTCTCCTTCCAACTTCAGAGAACTATCAGTTGTGATTATTTTTTTCTGATAAAACTGCATGAACTGCTTATGCTAATCACTATTAACTGCTTCTTCTTTTGATGAAAGATTTCCTGAATGCGCGAACAGCTTTCTTCAGTTGTAATCAATTTAGATGACTGCCTCTGAGACATCTGCAACGATGCGAAAAAAATTCGTGAGCTTCATCTCCTTCCACCAGTAAATGAGGTGCCTGTTTATCGCGAGACGCTCATTAAAAATGCAGTTAAAACTCGATTCGCCCAGCTGAACAATTAACGAGATCTTGGCAATGATTCTGGACGGCTTGTTATGATCATGCAGGTTTACGACCTCGTGTCTACAAAATATCACGTGAATCAATTTGGATTAAATACAAAAGATTCCGACTTTGTTTTTAAGACGCCAATTAAACGTTGCAGAAAGTCCTTTATAAATAATTTTCATTCATTTTTTTAAGTTTATCTGGCGCTATCTTTTGGTAGATACATGCAACTTAAAACTAAAAAAAAAAAAAACTACAATTAATTAAATAAATTTAATTACTGAATTAATATTTGAATAAAACTTAACATCCAGTGTCATCCACTACAAGTTCAAAAAAAATGTATTTGAGCTTGAGTGGATGAATACAAAGTATTTTATTAACGATTGAAAATTTGAACAAGATATATATAGGGAGAGTGTGAGCTAATAGAAGGAATTGAATAAAAGAAGGGAATTAAAGATTTCTTTTTGTAGATTTTGTCCTTTTCAAGTTTTGATGATACCAATTGATGTATTTGGCGGTCATTGACAGATTTATCATATTATTACACTACTGTGCCCAAAAAGTAAGACCAATTTTTTTTTCAAAAACTCTTTATTTGTTCCTTTAAAATTATTTCATCGCCTTCAAAGTAATTCCCTCCAGACACAATGCACTTATGCCAACTTTTCCCAATCCTCAATGCATGCTAAAAAGTCATCAGCAGGGATGGCCTTCAAAGCGCGCGGCGATTCACGTTGAATCTCTCCAATCGACTCAAAACAGTGTCCCCGGAGTGGCCTTTTGAGTTTATGGAATAGCCAGAAGTCGCACGGTATGAATACGGGGTTATACCAAATCTTTAATTTTTGGGGAGTGATCTTCGTCGGTTGAGTTTGATGGTGGACCAGAGGGTTCTTCGTCTTCAACACGTTCTCTGCCTTCTTTGAACTGTTTATGCCATTTCTAAACATTTCTTTGCGATATAGGAATGCTCCCCGAATGCTTTCTGCAACATTCTATAAGTTTCCACAAACGAAATTTAATGCAAATTCTGTGCTCTCTTAATTCAGACATTTCAAAAAATTCGCCGGAATCAGTTTTAGCGTCTCATAAAGCCAAGCGTAACTCAAACACTAATGAATATTTTGACGTCAAATTTTACACAGATGTCAAGAACAGTGCCAGAAACCTAAAAAAAAAAAAAATTGAAATTCTATAAGACCCAGGAATTTAAAATCGAAAATTGGTCTTACTTTTGTGACACAGTAGTAATTTTAATAAAATAGTTCTGAGCAAAAAGTAGTTACTCGAAAAATTAAAGGATCACTATTTTTTTAGTAATACAATTTCGACTAAATTACTCTATCGCTAATATGTGCCATTTTTTTTTTTTACAGGCGATGGAGATGTGCTTTAAAGAAATAGTATTTAAGTGTATGGGATTTTTAAATTTAAAAATAATAATAGTAATTACCCCCAAAAAAAAGAGATTTTGCATCAAATATAGTATTTGTTGTTACTCCGTTCCGTTTAAGCTTTTTCTTTCGATATCACGCTTTATACAAACTTGGCGACCAAAAAATCGCCAATTTCCTCAGTACTTTAATCTTATTAACAACTAACCACAAGTAGTAAATAATAATAATAATAATAAATAACTGAAGATCAGTAATTTACCGCCTTCTAGTGAAGTTGTTGAGGACAAATATTTGTTATGATCATGTAGGCTTACGACCTCGTGTCTGAAAAATATCACGTGAATCAATTTGGATTAAACCCAAAGATTCCGGTGTTGTTTTTAAGACTCCAATTAAACGTTTTATTTGTGAGTGAGTCACAAAAGAAAAAAAAACAAGTAATATAAAAAAAAAAAAAATTTTGAAGTCAATTCCTACTTTCTTTTCACACTATTGCAGAAAGTCCTTTATAAATAATTTTCATTCATTTTTTTTAAGTTTATCTGGCACCCTCTATTGGTAGATACATGCAACTTAAATCTAAAAAAAACTAAAATTAATTAATTAAATTAAATTACTGAGTTAATATTTGAAAAACTGTACTAACATCCATTGTCATCCACTACAAGTTCAAAAAAAATGTATTTGAACTTGAGTGGATGAATAAAAAGTATTTTATGAACGATTGAAAATTTGAACAAGATATATATAGGGAGAGTGTGAATTAATAGTGGGAATTTAAAAAAAAAAAAAAAAAATCACCAAATAGCAATAATGCTCCAAAGAAGATTTCTTGGAAACTAGGAGCTGCAACTTCCATAATTGGCTACTAGGAGCATTAGGGACTATGTGATTTTCAATGTTAAAAATTTTCATTGAAGCCCCTGAGACTACATCATCTGTAAGTAATAGTCTATGGAGTTGAACATCTAGATATGAAACTGTGAGGCGTTAGTAGCTGATGCTTATTTGTCAGAAATTTATATAATGAGCGCTTACATTTATTTGTAGGTTTTTAAATGCGCCCGAGTTCAAAAAGTTTGAGAACAATTGATTTAGAGATTATGATCGTTTACTATTTTTGATTCATTGTTATATTTAAAAGTTTTTTATTGCTACTTGTTATATATAATTGTTTCAATTGTTAGTTATAAATATTTCACAAAGCGATTATGATTTGGATACTGCAATCTGAATAAGAGGCAGTAATGCTATAATGCATATATATAATGCATTATTTAGACAGTATGCTATAATGTAATGCTATATTCATATATATATATATATTTTTTTTAACATTATGTTAAAAAAAATATATATATGAATTGTTCCTTAAAATTTTTTTTTTTTTAAAATTTATAATAAATTATAAATTAAAAAATCAATAATTATTATAAATTATTATAAGTTATTATAAAGTAATTAAAAAATTAATGAGCCCTGATTGAGTGCCCTGCTATACCCCCAGACACAATAAACTACTAGGTACCCCTTTTACACAAGTTAATAAAAAAATTAAATCAAATTAAAAAATAAAGATTCAAAATTAACACATTTGGTGTCTAAAACAAAGATAATAAATTATCTTTGTTATTAATTATTATTCAATAATATATCTAATGAATAATTAAATATTCATTAGATTATATAACAAATAGATATATTTAAAAATTATTTTTATAAAATCTTTGTCCTCGATAATATGAAGCAAATTTTTGAAGTTTTTAGTTTCAAAGTTCAGTAGATACAAAAAGATTAGAACAGTACATATTTATTTTATTTTTAGAGCCGTCGTTTTATTATGGACAAACTTGGATTAGATGGCGAAGATTGATAAGATCACCATAAACATTCCCACTCAGCATGAAGCAATGTTCGTCAAAGAAATCCTTTCTTTATCTCTTTGACGTAAAAGTCTTATCTTTGCTTCTTGTAAAATAGTATCAATTCATCACTTCGGCAAACTGACTGTAAAGCTAGAACGGGCTGGTTAAATGAATGGTCAATCATGAGATAAAATAGAATTCGTGGACTAGATTCTGTATCGGAAAAGCCATCGCCACTTTACATTCCACAAGAAATTTGATGCTGGATTTTTAATATTTATGCTTAATTTGTATATTTTAAGTGGGCTTTTTTTTTCTTGTTGAAAATTGATGGGTTTTATGTTTCTCTTATGTATGCCATAAAGAATCGATTGACGGGTGATTAGAAGAAGATATTGCCTAACAGGAGAATTATTATATTATGAGAATTTAGGGGTATTTGAAGCTGAAGTTTGAAAACTTCCACCAGGCAGCCTAATTATCGATGCGAGACATTTTACACATGTGCCATTTTCCATTGGGTCTCTGAAAGCAGTGACTGCAGCAAACGCCACCAGTGGATTTGAATCTGATTCATGGCTAAATCTATTAAAAGTTCAGAATAAAATGAAATTCTGTTATCAAAAACAAAAAAAATTAGTTCTGAAGGAATTATTAGAAGCCAGAATATATACATAGCTTTTTCTTCTTCTTTACCTGCACTACAGTCTGCCATAGGCCATGGTCATCTCAACAAACTTCCTCTAACAGATCCGATCAGACACCAACGATTGATTTTAAGCAAGTCCGTTTTCATTCCATCTCGTAGATATCCTCCCGTGATTTAGCCCTTGAGATTTCTGAACCGGAGTTTTTTACAGGGGGGAGTAGTTGGCCCCATGCCCACTCCATGCCACCAGCCCCAGATATAATCTCAGGATGTCCAGCTATAAACCCAGACGCTAGGCACCCATTTTAGTCGCTTCTTACGACATGAATTCGCTAGGCTCTATAGAACCTATCGAATTAAAGTCATAATTAACAAAATTAACTTTAAATTAATATAATTAAACAGTCATAAATTTGGCGCTTAGTTTGCTAATATATGACATCGAGATTTGCTTGTCGCATTACTGTCTTTTTTTTTTTTTTTTTTTTTTGCTGATTAGACCGGGATTTAGAGTTTAATGTGGATTCTTAACCACTAACAAACATCTATGCCACCACCTGGAATCGAACTTGAAGCGTGTGGTAGCAAGGACCAGAACGCTAGCCAATTGACCAGCAGACCACCGACGTGGTGAAGTTTGATGAAATTCAAGTTGAAAGCGTCCTTGGGGACACAAGACAGGATAATAAGTTTTCGATTGCATCATTGTTATACATTTTGAGAGTGTTCATGTTTATGTGTTGTATCTGTGCATAGTAACACGTGATCCCGTTTCTGACACAAAAATTTCCTCTCGCTATTTACTTATTTTTCATTGTTAAGAACCTTGAAAGAAGTACTTAGAAAACTGGCAAGCTTTATTCCAATGAGCTGAAATGTTCGAAATACAATTCTTGACACCATGCTTATAACATTTAAACATGCTATACTAAAACCAATTTAAAATACTAATTAAAGTAGCTAAAAAAATCTTAAAGTTGGAAATGGCATTCATATTTCTGCCGTAAAACCTTACCAATGTCTGACTCGTGGTTTTGTGCGTAACTGCAATACAGGAAGACGGAGGTCCGAGTTCACTATCAGTTTCCGCTGCAGTCACTGGTTTAGAAATAAGGAAACCCGGTGGAGATTGTGAAAACATGTTTAAACTATCTTGCATCCCAGGTTAGGCTTTTCGATGGTAGTATTCTGGATTTTCTCTCTAGGCAGTTAAACCTGAAAGTCCTTCCTTAATCTTTCGTCCGTGTTTGATATAGTACAAATACGCGAGGTTCACTGATATGCTACTTAAAAAAAAACATGTATTAAGGGAAATGCATGTGCAATGCATAATTACAAGCTACTTCTGAGCGATGGTAGGGAATCAATCAAGAAGTTTCTAACTATTGAGTTGGTTTTTTATACAGATTTCTGTCACTTTTCTATAATTTTGTGTACAATGATAAACCTGAAAGTACAGCATTACAACCTGAAAGTCTTCCTTAATCGTTTGTTTGTGTGTGATATAGTACAAATACGCGAGGTTCACTGATATGCTAAAAAACATAAAATGAAATAGCGGGCGTAATGTATAATTATAAGTTATTAATAACCAATGTGAAAAGTTTCCGACTTTTCTGTCGTTTTTATAGACTTTTCTTTAATTTTGTGTACAATGATACTAATGGATTTAAAAATTTTGTGAAATAAATTCAATGGCTTCTATTAAACTGATCTACAAAGAATTCTTCTATCACAATCTTTTCTTACAACTTTAAAGGTACAGTGTTTGCCCTAAGATATAAGGCATATTTGCACTCCAAATTATCTTACAAAAATACATATACATTCTATAAAAATAACAGCACCAAATTAACAGGTACCAAAGTATTATAAAATCGGATGCGAGTTCCGGCGGTGCCATGGATGTTTGTAGTGGTTCAGAATCCACTTTAAACCGTAGGTCCCTGTCTAATATGATCGTAGAGCCTTGTGGGGGGTAGTGTTACTCGCGTCCGTAGCATATCTTCAAGCTACACCTGCCTCTTGCGTAGTGCTAATTGAGTAGCAGTGGTGCAGCCCCTGCTATGGCAGAAAGATTAATTGTCTCTGTACTGCCAGATGCATTAGAACAACATATTTTATAGACTGCTATGCTGAGAAAATCTTTCGACACTTATTTAGTATGCTGCTAAAGCAGTAACTGTCTTTGCTACTGGTTGTATTATTGAAGGATATAATTAAATGACTCATGAAAAGTAAACACATCCCTGTTTCGCAATCTGCCACTAGACAGACGGCTTTGGCTTGTCAAACTATTAAAGTTTGGTTTAGTTTGTCGCTCTAAGGTCATTTTTTGCATTCTGAAGATTGATTAATTAGACCGGGATCTATAGTTTAGAGTGGTTTCCGAACCACTAACCAACATCCATGCCCTCGCCAGGATTCGAACCTGAAGCGTGTGGTACCAAAGGTCAGAGTTATATGAAACCGGGATCTACGGCTTAAAGTGGATTCCTAACCACAAAAACATCCATAGCACCTCCGGATTTTTCGAACCCGACTCGAGAGCACTAGACACTCGGCCATTCAGGTCCTACAATAATATGTAAATTTAGAAAAAAAATAAAAGTTATTTTTATGAAAGAGTCGGGCGTCGTTTTCAAGCCGACTCCCGACTCCAACTCTTTCAAAATTCTCGACTCTGGACTCTGCTTCTAAGTACATCAAAAGTGTATTGTGTATACACACGTTTTTATTTCATAAACACACACGTGCTCAATGTGTCATGTAAATATTACCTATTTCTAAGGAAAACGATGATAAATCTAACAGAAGAAAAGAATCTTGTTTAGGCAACGCTGATAATAACCAGGACGTTCCCTGGACCGGATGATAAATGAATTTTACAACATAAAAACAGTAGGAAAAAAACAAAACAAATAAACATTTTATCTTATCTCTCTGAGTGCGTGGATAATGAGAAAAACCCCACTATCCAGATGCCTGTACGGGTTCAAGGATGGTGAGAGAGTCGCATACAAAGTTCAACGGAAGACACTTGGATAGCTTCACACTCAAGATAGGAGTTCGAGATTTTGGTTTTATCTTCCCACGTCGATAAGTTGTAATCAAACGCGAGAAAAAAAGAGTTACGTATTCGGAAGTTGGCTACCATCTGCCCTTTTTTTTAAGTGGTAGCATATATACGTCAACCAGAATCTTATCTAATGTTAGGAAAAAAAAATATTTGATTGTAAATTCTCCATTAAAAAGATAATTGATAAATAAATTATTAAAATTGATTTAATATATTCTTTTAATACGGCTAAGAGTTTATGAATTGAAGATGATGTATAAACATCATACCATGATAAAACCCTATAAATTATTTCAAACTATGGTACAAACATCATACCATGATAAAACCCTATAAACTATTTCATACTATAGTATGAATATCATGCCATGATAAAACCCTATAAACTGTTTCATACAATGGTACAAACAACATACCATGATAAAATCCTATAAACTATTTCATACTATGGTATGAACATCATCATTAAAAGTCCTCGCCAAGCCAAATTATAATCTAGATAATTCTGTGGGTAATATTTCCATCTGTACTAGGGTTAAAAAATGTATTAGAGTATGAATGGTTGAGTGTTTTGGATGCTAATACCAAATGCCACGTCCTAGCTAACTAGCTAACTCTCTGGCATTATAGTCTATGTTGGACTATGGCCATCTGCCTACTGGTAACAGAGTTACGTATTCGGAAGTTGACTACCATCTGCTCTCTTTTTTTTTTAAGTGGTAACATATATACGCCAACCAGAATCTTATCTAATGTTAGGAAAAAAATTGATAATAATTCTTCTATTAAAAATATAATTGATAAATAAATTATTAAAATCGATTTAATATATTCGTTTAATACGGCTTAGAGGGCTTATGAATTGACGACACTTATTTCATGCTATGGTATAAACATCATCATTAAAAGTATGGTACTAAAGTCATCATCTCTCTAAGCCCATTATAATGTAGTTAAATTTGTGTCTTAGAGGGTTAATGCGTTTAGCTTATGAATTGACGACGGTTATTTCGTGCTTTGGCATAAACATCATCATTCAAAATATGGCACTAACATCATTATCCTATGCCCGATTATAATCTAGTTAACGTACACAACGTGATATTTACTACGCTGCACCTATATGGTGCCACAGCAATTTTTGGTGAGCCTTCCTGGAGTGTTCTCACTTAACCTCCTTCACCCAACGGAAAGAGAATACTGGTAACATATTTGAAAAATGGCCGCTTCCTGCTTAAACATGCGTTATTTCAGAACATGGAAGTTATCATTTGTCGAGTTGTGATCCTAGCACCCTTGGTTCTGAAACCAGGGCTCCCTTGTATTTAATCTACAAACCTTTCTTTCTATTTTTCACATCACTCCCGTACGTACGGCTATTAAACAGTGATGTCTCTATGGTTACCAAGAAATTCTTCAAAGCTATGATCAATGCTCTTATAGTAAAGCAACATCTTTTTTCATTTGCTTCTAGCAAACGTGAGAATTTTTGCTTAGATATTGAAAACATGGTTCAGTTTCTGAGAAATTTTCTTTTACAAATTGCTTCATGAGGACCAATTTTGAGTACAGTAGTGAGGATAATAATTTTTAAGGGTGCGCCAAATTCGTATGTTAAATATTTTTGGATAGAATAGAAACATCTGAAAGATATTTTTCTTTCATGACCATTTCCTTAAATCTGTTAAATAAACTGACCTAAAAACAAGTAATATATAAAAAAAATTATGTTAATTCCTACTTTTTTTTTTTCACTATATTGCAGAAAGTCCTTTATAAATAATTTTCCTTCATTTTTTTTAAGTTTATCTGGCGCCATCTATTGGTAGATATACGAACTAGATAGACAACTAAATATAAAAGATAGAGATAGATAGAGGTAGATAAACAACTTAAATAAAAAAAACTAAAATTAATCAATTAATGAATTAATATTTGAAAATGTGTTAACATCACGTATCAGCCACTACAAGTTTCAAAAATGTATTTGAACTTGAATGGATGAATAAAAAAGTATTTTATGAACGATTGCGCGTCCCGTTAAGTGAAACATCAGACTCTCCGATATTCAACAATAATAACAAAATAATATTTAGAGTACTATTTTTCAATTCCTTCTATTAGTTCACACTCTCCCTATATATATCTTGTTCCCATTTTCAATCGTTCATAATGTACTTTTATTCATCCACTCCAGTTGAAATACTTTTTTTTTTTGAACTTGTAGTGGCTGACACTACATGTTAATACAGTTTTTTTCAATATAATTCAGTAATTAAATTTAATTAATTCATTTTAGTTTTTTATTGGATTTAAGTTGCATATATCTACCAACAGATGGCGCCAGATAAACTTAAAAATGAATGAAAATTATTTATAAAGGACTTTCTGCAATAGAGTAGAAAAAAGTAGGAATTGACTTTAAATTTTTTTTTATATTACTTGTTATGTTTCACTTTGAAAAACACGCGGTGCCCTCTGTTCCATGCATATGCGCATCCCGCAATTGAAATCCAGCTTAAGAAAATTTGAATTTTCGAATTTTCTGATTTGCATCTATCAGGAAGCTTGTCTTCGTCTATTATTCAAGAAGTTTTCAACTGAACTTTAATTATAATACAAAAGATTTTTAGATGGTTATGACAGATACACTATCACGAAATGATCAAATTTGGAAACCGAGTTGATTATCTCTTGCTGATTAGGCCATAATTGGATTCTGTCGTCAATACAATGTAACCACTGGCATGTTTTCGTCATTTCCAGACGTAACTGTTTTTTATCAGTATTTAAAAGTTCTGCTTCGGCCATTCCACTTTGGTTGTGAATGGCATCCTGCCCATTTAAGGTTAGCAATTCAGTTTGCTTATAAGACATGCCAGACGTCATTTAATGACGCTACAATACTCCAGTGTTTATTTTTGTTAGCCAAATTAATAAATATTGAAGAAAATTTCATGAAATTTTGGTTTAAACTGGTTTAATTTTTATTAATTATAGATTAAACCAAGGATTCCCCTCCTGATAAAATCGATGGCCACGTAGATCCAACGTGACTTAAGATAAGACAGCAAAGATAATTAAAATAACGAATAAAATAAGGAAAAGTTATGGATAAAATAATAAAAATTAAAAATAATAAAATTAATAAAGATTAAATAAATTCTTCATACTCGTATATCAGTTTTTTTAGTATTTGACTTGATTTTTTGTATTAACCTTATAAAATGTTTATACTAAATTTTCGTTTTCTTTTGTATTAATTATTAGTGGACGCCGGTCCATATTGTTCCACATCACAGCACACTAAAGAGTGAAGCGGCCTGATGGCCAATTGGCTAGAACTCTGGCCTTCGGTACCAAAGGTTTCTGTTGGAATCCTGGCTGTGGCATGGATGTTTATTAGTGGTTCTGAATCCACGATAAACTATAGATCCCGGTCTAATTAGCATAAAGCGTGCACAAAATGACATTAGAGCGATAAACCAAACGAAACCGTGGGGTCTTTGATGCCTTAAGGCAATTGATGCGCAAACATTACTCACTTTACATTACCCAGGGGCGCGTGTAACTTGATGGTAAGCCACGGACGCTAAGTAACAATGCCCCCGCAACGCTCTACGATCCTATTAGGACCGGGACCTACGGTTTAAAGTGGATTCGAACCACTACAAACATCCAAGGGCAAGCCGGGATTTGAACCCGATACCTATGGTACCGAGAGCCAGAGACCATGGGGTGAAAAAGGGGATATATTGTTTTACGGGAGAACTTTTAACGGTGACTGTCTCGCACTGTGTCATATGGGTAAAAACTCTGAAAACATATAACAGGCAACTTGAATGTCGATGCGAGATGTTTACTTGCGTTGTTACACATGTCTTCCAGTACCTTCATTTCTGAAAACAGTCCTTGCAATGGACAACATCGGATTTACATCTTGAACATTTCTGCACACATTACAAAGTGTTTATACTAAGAAATGCTGTTATGTACATATTGACTCATAGAGGCTTGCGTATTCTATTGCATTATCTGTCAACGATTTATAATTTCTTATATTAAAAGTTCAATAAGAAATAAACTATTTGTTGCTAAATATTCTTCTCTAATTCCCATAATTTTTCCTCAAGTTGCAAGCTGTCCTAATCGGTGTATATTTTTGAGTGAAAAAATTTCTGATTCAATGTATCAACGTATACACTTTTTTGAAAACTAGGAAATAGATTTTTGAAGCCTATCAAATTAATATCTTTTAAATTATTAATACTTTCAAAACATACAATTTTGAAGTGGACAGGGAATTTTTCAGAAATGCTCTAGAAAATCAACGAAAAGCCTTTATCAAACAAACACAGATTAGATAGAAATCATATAAAAAAAAACTTTATTTAATATAAAAACCAGAGGTTATAAATAGTATATCAAATACTATAATCTCAATTAAAATTATTAGTTTTTATGGTATGTGATTCAATCTAACAACAATAGAGACTCCCATAGTAAAGCCATATATCCATTTTTTTTGTATCCATTTTTTTGAAGTTCTTTATTATAATATATGGTTCAACATTACAAAAATACAAGCTCCCAGTACAGCCTTATACACGTTCGTTTTACTGTACTTCTGGGAGAGTCTTTTTTATTTTGATATGTGGTTCGTTCTTACAACAATACCAGCTGTGTCCAGTATAGCAATTCTTTTTGTTGCGCCTCTGGAAGATTTTTTTTCTTTATTATAATATTTGGTTCGATCTTACAACAATAAAGGCTCTCAATTTAGCCTTATACCTACTCTTTTTGTTGTATCTCAGGAAGGTTCTTTCTTTATTATGAATATGTGGTTCTATTTTACAGGCTCCCAGCGTAGTCTTATACTATAATTTTGTTGTAACATATTTATTATGACTTATGATATTGATTCGATCTAATAATAATACAGGTCCTCAAGTCAAGTTTTATATCTATTTTGTTATTGTGTATATATTTTCATATTCCATTCATATATATCACAATGAACACACCAAAGAGTGAAAAAGAAAGCGTCGCCTTCAAGGAGGACTTCACCAGCTAATCAGACTGTCAATGAGAGATGCTTTTACATGTTATCACAACCAACCTACCTTGTTTGTGAAAATAGTGATTGCAACGGATGTCTCCAGTGGATCAGAACCAATAATATATAAGGTATAAGGTTATATTGAGGAGCCTGTATTGTTGTAACACTGAATCAATTATCGTAATAAAGAACGAATCTTCCAGAGGCACAATAAAAGAATGGGTATAAAGCTTTACTGGAGGCATGCATTGTTATAAGGTTGAATCGCGTACCACGAGCTGGGTTTATAGTCATTATAAGGTAAATTATACCAATAATCAAATGTATCTGTTGTAAGTGTAAAGCATCAAACAAAACCAGGGAGGAAGATTTAGGTTAACAGTATCAGGTCAGTATTCATCACATTCTTGCGTATTTTAAAGATGCCAGATAGAGAAATAAATGATTTCCGTGCTCTATTGCAAAATTCAACCCAACAAGTATCTGCTTTAATGTCATACTGAATTTCGTTCTGTTTTTCTTCACAACTCAACGGATAACTTTGAGATATATATCTCAAGAAAAATTACTTCTTTGAGATATCGTTATGAGTTTATCGTGTGTTAAGTTGTTATCTTGTGTTAAGTTCAAAAAAGTAGTTAATTTAGAGACGAGAAAAAAAAAATTAAAGTTATTTCTTAACATATTTCCATGGAATGCATGAAATGAAATGCTGTTTCAAAATTCGTCTTTCTTGATATCTCACTTTCTATCGTCTTTCAAATATCGTCTTTCTGTTATCACTTGCAATATTTTGATTCACAATTTTTATCAAAAATACAATTTCTTCACTATTTTTCTTTTTACTTGAGAATCGGTGAGCTAGTTTTACAAAATATGTTGAAAGTTCTGTCGCATTACGGACAGTTCGTCAAACTGTATTTCGAAAACGCCTACATAGTTTTTCCTGCAGTTTTTCAAATAAAATTTTAAAGTTCTATATTTTATTTACCAATTAAAAATTTAATTAAGTTCACAATTCAAAATCACGAGAAGAAAGTCATTAGTTGAACACATTATCACTGTGTTAAGATTGGTTTGGCTTGCCGCTCTACATCATTTTGTGTACACTTTAGACTAATTAGACATGGACCTACGGTTTAATGTGAATTCCCAACCAATGTGAATTTCCAACAAACATCCATGCCACTGCCAGGATTCGAACCAAAAGTTAGTGGTAAAGGCCAGAGAGCTAGCCAATTGGCCATCAGGCAGCACGGACTAAGAGACCATGAAATTCGCCATATTTGAGTGTTTTGTAAATCACTTCGTCCTAGATTGTTCGTTTCAGTCCAATGAGATTTCGATGTTTATCTGTGATACTGTTAAAAGGATTTTTAATCAGAGGTAGGCAGGCCTCTTGGAGATGTATATGGGCTTGAGTCAAGGGGTTGAGCTTGGATAAGAAAAATAAAATAATTATCCTTATTTTTAATGATCTCTCATTAATTAAATCCAGCATTTCTTATGTAAACATGCATAATATATACAGTTTTCAGGGGCTACACAAAACTTTGATTAATTAGTATCACAGATAAACATCGAAATATCAGTGGACCGAAAAAAAAAAAAGAAAAAGAAAACTACACTACTCAAAGTAAAATTAACCATTTCTTCATTATCCTTTGTTCAAGTAAATACAAGAAACCATAAAATGAATTTGAAAATCATATGTGAAATCATAAAAAATTTGAAAATTTGTATTGAATTTGTAATATAAAAAAAATGCACTACTAAAATTAAAATCATTCTTTTCTTCATTATCTTTTTTTTGCATGTACAACGAGTAATTCATCATAATATCTTGAAATCATAAAAGGAATTAATATTGTTGTAAAAGAAAAATAATGGCACTTCTGAATATAAAATCCTCCTCTTTCTTCTTTTTTTTTTTTGCACGAAGTAAATAAGCATAATATCTTGAAATAATAAAATTGGTGTATATAGCTGTGAAAGAAATTTCACTACTGAAAGTAAAATCATCCTTTTCTTCATTATCTTTTTTTTGCATAAAGTAGATACAATACTTTGAAATCATAAAATGAATTTGTATTTTTGTAGTAGAAAAAAAAATTGCTCTACTGAAAGCAAAATCATCCTTTTCTACATTATCTCTTTTTGCATAACGTAAACATAATATCTTGAAATCATAAAATTAATTTATACTGCTGTAATAGAAAAAAATGCACTAGTAAGAGTAAAATGCCCCTTCTTTTCATTATCTTTTTACATAAAGTAAACATAATATCTTTAAATCATAAAATGAATTTGTATTGTAATAGTAAAAATAGTGCAATTCTGAAAATAAAATAATACCTTTCTTCATTATCTTTTATGGCATAAAGTAAACATAATATTTTGAAATCATAAAATTAATTTATATTGTTACAATATTAAAAAAAACGTGGCTCAAAAATAAAAAAAGAGGAGAATACTTTAAAAAAACTACAAATGCATTTTTTACTGAATAGGTTTTTCACACAATTGCTTCTAACAGTTATCCAATAAATTCAAA
This sequence comes from Caerostris extrusa, assembly GCA_021605095.1. Taxonomy (NCBI): domain Eukaryota; kingdom Metazoa; phylum Arthropoda; class Arachnida; order Araneae; family Araneidae; genus Caerostris; species Caerostris extrusa. Next base: position 24,769 of record BPLR01019890.1, read on the forward strand.
ACGGAAAACAATTCGATATCTGTACTATAATTTCGAGAGAAATGAAAAACCCTGTTCAATCACGATGAAAAATGATGTTCAATCACGTTGTGTTTCCCAGCCTTCAAAATGATTGTAAAAGTGAATGAATAAAATAAAAAAGTACCATCATGTCAGACAGTTTTAACAACACAATCCATTACTTCTGTGAAAGGAAGTCCCTTTAGAATGCGAACTCCGAATTGCTGTGGGAACTTCAGTTTTGCCCAATTGTGTTCAATTGCGGCGTTGATGTGTTAACCACCAACTAGTTACAGACAATAACCTCACTGAAAAAGGATATTGAATAATGCTGAAAGGTTTCACAACTGTTCACTGCTTCTTTATCGTTGAGCTTTGAAATTTCCATGCGCTTTTGAAATTTTGATGTTTATCTGAGATTCTTTGCCCGTATTCTTAATCAAGGATTGATAGACCTCATGGTGTAACAGTGTAGACCTCGCTTATGGTGTAAAGACTATATAGTCCATGTATTTTCCAGCTGCATTAGAAAAAAAAATAGAGGTATCAGATTCTTTTCTATCACATAACAATTTCATGACAGATAACGACATCAGAATTTGCATTAACAAGTTATTAATAAAATTTGAATTATCTTGCGTATCCTGAATTATCCTATTGAGAAAAAACACGATGTATTAATACTATATCATATAATGTATTAATACTATATCCTAACTAACGGATTTTATAACTAATTGATTTTAGTATAACTAAACTGCACTGATTTTTATTATACACATTCAAGAATATTATTCAAATGATTATATTATTTTTTTATTTTATAAAGGAAATGTCCGTGCTCTTTCATTTTAAGCCGCATGCTTATAAACTTGAATGTATAAATTTTGAGCATCACACGCCAGCACTCCAAACTACATTGTTTAAGTTTGAACGGATAACTCTTGTCAGGTTTCAAGGAAACAAGATTTTCGCTCGGTCTAGTGTTGGTTGTTGATCCCACATCAAAAGATTTCAGAACTGTTCAATACTTTGTTATCAATGCGCTTTTGAAATGTCCATGTTTATCTGAGATTATATTGCAAAAATTCTTAATCAAGGATTGGCAGACCTCTTGAGGAATCAATGGGCTTGGTTCAAAGAGGTTCGTGAACTTGGATAAGAAAAATAAAAATCATTTTTTTATTTTTACTGACTTCCTCATTAAATCCAGTATTTCTCAAGTAAAAATTTGCAATAAATTATCCTATTTGATTACCAATAGAAATAACAGATTCTTTTCTAACATACAACACTTTTATTATAGATAAACGATATCAAAATTTGCATTAACAAGTTTTTAATGAAATTTGAACTATTCTGCTCATTATATTATATTTTAATATTATTGAGATAAAACACGCTGTATTAATACTATATCATATCAGATAATACATTTATAGAATTAACTGTACATATGAACGTTACATTTGAGCATCACACACCAACACTCTAAACTACCTTAAGTTTGAACAGATAATGCTTGTCAGCTCTCAAGAAAATAAGATTTTCGCTCTGTCTAAAGTCAATTTTTGATCTCGCATCAAAAGATTTCACAACTGTTAAATTCTCCGCTGTCAATGTGTTTTGAAATTTCCATGTTTATCTGAGATTCTTTGCACGTATTCTTAACTAAGGATTGGTAGACCTGTTTGGGGATCTGTGGGCTAGTGAGTTTGGATAAGAAAATTAAAATCATTATCTTTATTTTTACTGACTTCTCATTAAATCCAGCATTCCGTATGTAAAAATAGGCAATAAATTATCGTAAATTGGACGAATTTGTGATTATCAATAGAAGTAACAGGTTCCTTTAACATAACATAACAATAACAATTTCATGACAGATAAACAATATCAGAATTTGCATTAACAAATTTTTAATAAAATTTGAACTATTATAGACGCCTTTATGCGTTTCTTGGCTACGAAAAGAATTGTTTTGGAAATGCGCACATCCGAATGCTTATTGTAATCTATCTGCTCATTATAATATATTTCATTAATATTTAATATTATTGACAACAAACAAGATTAATACTATATCATATTCTACTGATTTTATAACAAACTGATATGATATGTAACTGATAACTAACTGATTTTAGTATAAGTAAATTGCAATGATTTTATTATACACATTTAAGAATATGATTCTAGTGTGGATATCCATGATCATCATTTTACAAAAGAAAGGTCCGTGGTCTTCCTCTTAAACCGCGTATAAACTTGAACGTATAAATTTTGAGTATCACATACCAACACTCCAAACTACATAGTTTAAGTTTGAACGGATAACTCTTGTCAGCTCCCAAGAAAACAAGATTTTCGCCCGATCTAGTGTTGGTTGTTGATCACCCATAAAAAAGATTTCAGAACTGTTCAATACTTTGTTATCAATGCGCTTTGAAATGTCCATGTTTACCTGAGATTCAATTGTAAAGGTTCTTAATGACGGGATTGACAGATCTCTTGAGAGATCAGTGGGGTTGGTTCAAGGGGTACGTGAGTTTGGATAAGAAAATTAAAATCATTATCTTTTATTTTTACTGACTTCTCATTAAATCCAGCATTTCTTATGTAAAAATATGCAATAAATTATCATAAAATTAGTTACATTTGCGAAGACTAATAGAAGTTTTTTCTACCACATAAAAATTTCATGACACATAAAAGGAACAAGTTTTTAATAAAATTTGAACTATTTTGACAATTGTAATATATATTATTGTTATTTAATATGATTGGCAAAAAAAAAAAAAAAGTATTAATACTATATCATACCATATAATGTATTAATACTATATTATATCTAACGGATTTTATAACTAGCTGATTTTAGTATAACTAAATTGTACTAATTTTATTATACACATTTAAGAAAATTATTTTAATGAGGATATTCATAGCCTTCCTTTTGCAAAGGTAAGGTCCATGTTCTTCATCTTAAGTCAAATATACACTTGAATATATAAATTTTGAGCATCCCATGCCTACATTCCATTATTTTGTTTAAGTTTGAACGGATAACGCTTGTCAGAAAATAAGATTTTCGTTCGGTCTAGTGTCGATTTTTGATCACATATCAAAAGATTTTCGACAGATGAGTCATAATAGGAGATAACAGAGTTTGCTTTTCAAGTTGAAACTCACTTTACCTGCGAACATCTTATTCATTGAGGTGTCTACCTTTCACAGTCATGTATATTTAACACTTGTAATTCATGGGCTCATGACAATCCACAAGACCCATGTCTACCACTGCAACTACTACTACAAGACACATCACTGTGCCTAGAGACTCAGTTGTCTCATTACAGTTTGGAAGTGATGTGGGGGAGAAGTCTGATTGGGCTCTGTAACGGTCTACAGTCATAGGAGACTGGCATTTACAGTGGTTAAAGTGGATTCTGAACCATACAAGCATTCATGGCACAGCCGGTGCCTGAACCTGAAATCTGTGGTACCGAGCACAGAGCGCTAGCCACTCGGCCATCAGGCCCCACAACATGTCTACCAGGAAGATTAGTCCTTAATGTTCGGACTGGCATTGTAGACAGTAACTTAGTAAGACAATACATTTTATATAGTCATTGAACCGGTCACACATGCAGACATCTTACTTTAAGAGATATTGCTGCTGAAGATCTTTCCGACGTTTCTCCAGCTGTTGGTGATTCCAGCTCACTCTTGATCAAGAACGTTTGGAGTTATCTCGCTGCTATCTATGTCCAGCATTGGATATGGCAAGGTGGATCTGTTTCCTGGCCACCATGCTCTCCCCCTATTTGACATGCTTGGATCTCTTCTTCTTTGACCACTCCACTTTCTACACCACACCACACATCGAGAGCGTGGTCTACAAAAACATCCAGAGTCTACAGAAGATCTGGTGGCTATACTGTCTGTATATGTTGGAAATATTCGGGGTATGTCTAACATATTTGTTAAAGTATGTCAATCCATGTGCTTCCTCTGTGAATTTGTACCACTGTTGGTGGTCGCTCTTTCAAGCACCTATTATAAAAAGTTTGATAAATAAAATGCTTGTTTTCTTTTGACTTTACCTGTCTGCTCTAACTTATGTGTTTTTAATACCTCTTTACACGCAGGCATTTACACATGACATAAGCCAACATTGCTCTCTATTTTAACTACTATACCACACAACTGTGCCTAGAGCTGAGCTGTCCCTATACAGTTTGGGAATGATGTGGGGAGAAGTCTGATTCGGTTCCGTGACGTTCTACAGTCATATGAGACCGGCCCTAATGCGCAAACATCGACGGCACCACCGGGGCTCGAACCCGAAACCTGTGACACCAAGCACAGAGGGCTAGACATTCGGCCATTCAGGCCTCTCTCTATTGCAACAAAACGTTCTGGAATAATTTTCCATATACGCATGTCGAGATCTAAAAATTCCGGTGTGACGGTCTGGATGCGGTTATGGTTGTCGCTCTACGGCCATCTTATGCACACGTGAGTTAAATAGGCCGGTACCTGCGGTTTAAAGCGAATTCGAACCACTAACAAACATCCATGCCACCGAATTGGAGTCACCGTACCATTCGAACTGGAGCCTATGGTATCAAAATCCAGACTGTTAACCAATCAGCCATCAGGCCTCTGGATGCGGCTATGAGACATATAAACTTGTATAAACCTTATCGAATCTATTCGCTTTACAAATGAGTGACAGCAACGCATATGAATAATTTAGAAAGAATCCTTACGCATGCCTAGCGCATTTACAAACATTTATTCAATAACAAAACAATTTAAAACAGCACATTTGTTAAAAAATGTTTTAAGAAATAATTTTTTAAAACTCACATATTGAATGACATATGACTGCCTATTCATCTGTTTACAGAATCAACACTATTCTTTAAGTTTGTTTAAACATTTTGAATTCATTTATCATTTAAGAATTCATTCCGGTAAACAGATATGCTTTTTTTTTTGCACCGTTTTTACATGCCAAAATGAAACGCTAAAAAAGACGAAAAGTGTGCTAATTTGTTTATGTATGGTCTGGTGGATAAAGAGGTAGAGATAAGAAAAACCAAGCGCTCTTGTTATTTTAAATGCATTTCCTCAGCGGCAGATGTCGTGGTGGACAACACTTTAGCTTTTTCATGCAGATGGATGACAAAATTCATATTCTTGTTATTTATATTTAGCAAATCATTATTCCTATTTATTTATATTTTGAAATTCATTGTTTATGTTTATTCATATATTTATTTATATTTACAAATCATTAATCCTATTTATTTATATTTAGTCTTAGTTTTTTGTCGTATTCTTTTTTGGAGCTATTTAGCTCCTGGGGGATCCATTTCCGATATGACAGGGTAAATACAGTTGAAACAATGAAAATTGGCCAGAATATATTTACAAATATAATAAAATAAATTTACAATAATAAACAAATAAAAAGAAAAGAAAAATATTTAAAAATTAAATTAGAAATTAAATTAAAATTTTGCGCGGACATTTTAAAACATACTTGAGAATGTAGAGTCAATCTCCTGGATTGCAGTATTTTCATGATTAATTAAGAGTGCCAAAAAAATTAATAAGATAATCTTTTAAAGAAGAAATGTTAATAGCTTTATAGATATCAGAATTACGCATGAACCATTTAGCAAAGGTAATTTAGCGAATAGTGATATTTTGTAAAGTTTCAAGCGTTTTTTAAGTTAGATTTATTGTACAGAAGCAGACCGGACAAGCATACGTGAGAATTAGACAAAGCATAGCAAATTTAGTCTTACTTATGATTCGATATGTAACGGTATATAAAAATAAGTATGATATTGATGTATAGATATCATATACTATATATCTATATGATATATAGTTTTAAACAAGCAATACATAACATAAATTTTTTTTTTTACTGTTTTTTCGTCCGTTTTGAAATATTAATAACACTTTTTTATAAGTCTTTTTTATATATTATAGTCTTTTTTTTATTTATATAATATTTATATATAATTCTGGTACGCCCGGCCAAGAAAAAACACATATCAATATGATCATCGTATTGCATATTAGGACAATCAACAGGACCATCGTTGTCAATCATTTTTACATGTCAATAGAACCATCCTATGGAGATAAGCAAGGCATAAATGACCCCCAAATAGTAAAATTGTTTTAAAAATTGGCCAGAATATATTAAACCAGAATTTTTACCAGAATAAATATGTTGTTTTCGAATACGGGTATTTTCCACTAGAACGACAGAGATACAGAAGATTCAGCATTACGCAGGGTGCACTATAAGAGGCCTGCTACATTGAACCCACGTTAAGCCAGGCTCAGCGAGATAAAACAGTCAATGTGATGAACGAGCAATCTCGCTGGCCCCGGTTTAACTCCTGAAATTTTGAATAAACATCCCGATTAGAAGCATCTAAGAGTTTCACTCATTTTCTCTTTTTCCTTGAGCGCGACAATAGGACAATCCCGTTTAAAGATTTATCTTGCTCCTTTTCAGCATAAATTCAGTTTTGCACAACTTAACGATTTTCGAAAGTCCTTCCCCTTGGTTCGAAAACTCAACGTGATAACCTGGTAAATAACAATAATTACTATGAATTACTATTATTATTAATTACCATTATTATTATTATTATTTTTATATTTTAACAACAACAACAACGAAGTCTCACCGACTTGGCACATAATGCATTGGATTTTCGAGCCACGGAATAAGGGTTTCGAAATTTGGTAAGCTGTACCAAATAAAAAGCTTCTTTATCTATGCTGGAAATAAGCAAGATAAATCTGTACGCTGGATGGTTCTTTCGTCGTGCTCAAGCAAAAGGGAAAATGTGTAAATCTCTTAAATGTCTCTTACTATTAAAAATAAATATATGCAAACATAATAAAAGAAATAGCCAATTTATTAAAATGCGATTTATCAGTTATAACATTTCATAATTCGTGTTTTTCTTTTGTGATATCTGGGGGGGGTGAATTCAAACAGATATTTAATTATTCATCACCAAAAAACAAATTTTTATGCAAATAATAATAATCATTCGAAGAGTCTAAATAGAAATTATAACATACTATTTTCACCAATTATTTAAAAACTGATTGTTTTAGGTTAGAAAATCTATATGTACTAGAACAGGGTGGCCAATCCAAATGATCTTGGGGCTACTTTGGTAATGCATCATAAGTTCACAAGCCGCATATAAATTTATATATCTCTATATTAGATTTAGACCCACTATAGACATTTTTGGAGTGAGAAATTGAAACATAATGAGTTATTGTTTTTGCGTTTACTATTATTCTTGCACGTAAACATTAGATGAACTAATAATAATGATACTGAAAGCACATTGTAAAGAAATATATAACACTAGAAAAGAAATATAAAAAATAGATAAATATATAACACTATTATATAAAAACACTATAATATATAAATTAAAAATTAACGAAATTAAAAAATGACATCATTAAAACATATTTATTTTACTAGTGCGATATTTGTTTCTCCTCTCTTTCACTTAGCTTTTGCAAATCGATCTCAATTTGGGTATTTGCACATCGTAATGGGTGTTGCAAGTGAGCGTCCGTTATATTTGAGCTTTTTTTTGTGTTTGGTCCATTTCATTGTCGAAAAAAAAAACGATTTGCAGGTGTAAGTTGAATGAAAAGCGCTAACAACTTGAACTAAGAGTCTGGTTTGTTCTGCTATCAACAATCAACTGTGCGTATCTAGGGATGGTCACTGCATCACTGAGGTCACTTAAAGTGAAACATAGAACCTGTTATATTAGATGTTCCTAAATGCGTGCGCCTCATGAGCTAGCAGAATATAATTTAATTATTCTGAGAATTCATAACTTTTATAATATTCGCAAGAATATTATTTTAAAATCGAAGTTAATTTTTTTCATAATTTTGGCAGTTAATTTTTGAATATATATGGATGCACACATAATGTATTTTTTTAATACATTGGTTTTCATTACTTTGGCCACGTCATAAAAGAAATATATTTTTAAAAGTGAGATAAATCTCCGCAATACTGTGATAAATCTAAAGCTGGCCGTGGGTTGGCCACCCGTGTACTAGAATCTAAAACAGGAATGCACAAAACGCCAGCTGTCGTTAATTATCCAATTACAAGGAATTTGCGGGACTGCATTCTTCACGAGTCTGCTCATTCCTGATCTGTAGAAACCCATCACATGAGTTCCAGAGCAACCCTTTCTTCCCTTCACTGGAACAGCCATCCTCCCAAACCAGTCGATTCTAGATTCAATTAAGGCCATTCGGCATGCCCATCTGGGTTGTGAGTCAGATGCTTCAGAAGAACAGGAAGAGAAAAGATCCACCACAGGACGCACATTTAACAAGCCTTTAACTACAGCCTCGTCGATTTTCAATTCAGAATGACTGCCTTGATAAAAATAATAAAATTGTTTTGAAGGTTCTTTTTATTTTAACATTGGCGTATTTAATATTCCACTAATGTAGCTCATTGTTAGGCAATGAAGAGCGTTTTCCTGAAAAGGAATTATCTTAATTTCAATATGAAAAAAAAAATAAATAAAAAATAGGGCAAAATACAATATGGCTTGATTTACCTGATAGCCATTTGGCTGCACTCTGGCCTTTGGTACTACAGGCTTCAGGTTCGAATCCTCGCGGTATCATGGATGTTCCTTAGTGGTTTGGAATCCATTTTTAAAATATAGTTCTCGATCTAATTAGCCTAAAATGTGCACTAAACGACAGTAGAGAGACAACTCAAACTATTCTTTTTTGCCTTGGAATCTAAAAATGTCTTTGAGATGTCTTTTTTTTTTCTGTTCTTTTGCTTCATCAGATTTTGCAGTTCTTAAAAAATACATAGTGCCCTATTCTTGGCTTAGTGTCAAAGTGCGTATCTAAGTGGCAGGAGAACAGTGGTTCGAATCCCTAGCGGCATTGTTGTAGTCAATGATTCAGAAACGAAGAGATTCGACTTCTATTACGACAATTGTTTTGTGGCATTTGTGATAATTCTGATTGTGACAAACAGTCTTAAATCAATAGCTAGGCTACCTGATAGAAGTCTTCCTGGTTTTCGATCATACGACTCGAAAGTATTGGGCAATTACAATCCTCATTAATTGATTAAAAGGAGGATTTTTAATCCTCCTTTAAGGCGCAGCCCTCCCCCATCACCCATTGGTAGGTTGTTCGGGGGTATATACGAGGTTCACCGATATTCCATCTTCACCTTTCAAGCTGTTAGGAGGCTACATAGCCCTAGGTAAGGGGATGAGGTGACGGAAAAAGAAAAATACATAGTCATCAGTGATCAAAAAATGATTGTCAATACTTTCCCATGACCATCTTATTAAAAGAAAATACATATACATATATAGGCGCGCGCGCGCGAGCGTGTGTGTATGTAACATGTCCTGGAGCTACTATATATATCGCAGTCAAAAGCCAAGTCTGTTAATCCTATAATTGAAAAATCATGAATCTTTGTACTTTGTTAGGCGACGGAAGAGATAAAAGTAAAAGTAAAGTAGCATACAATAAAGTATCTTACAATAACTTATGAATCCTGTTGTTCTGTAGCCGTTTTTCTGATCTCTCATCATTTAACCATCTTTCCATTAAAACCAATGTCGACAGGAAAATGTTATAAATTCTTTATCGTTTGATTATCGATTGCTTCCTCAAGTGTTATAAGTTATTTTATGACTCAAATATACGGCAGCATATATGACTCAAGTACTCTGAAACAGCCTTTTTGTTTTTAAGAAATTTTTATACGTTGCTAATGTATATAGTCACAAATCTAAAAAATAGCGTTTGAATCCTGTTGTACAGTAGCCGTTTTTCCTATCTGTTATTAGAGAGTTTTTGCATAACGTTTTTTTATCGTCCGATATTTTTTTCTTCCTAGCGCGCTTGCTCATAGGAAACATTGTACCTATTGCGCATGCGTATCTGTAATATTGCACTACTGAGCTATTCCTATGAGCATGCGCGCTAGGAAGAACAATATCGGACGATAAAAAAACGTTATGCAAAAACTCTATTATTTAACCGCCCTTCTTTTAAAACCAGTTAATTCTGACGACGAGAAGAAAATCTCTTATTAAATTTTTGTCATTTGCACTATCGATAGCTTTCTCAAGTGTTATATAGCAATGTATGTTTTATTCTGACATTTTATGTAGCAAAAAATATATCGGCAATAACGTTGAACCCTGTTGACTCATGTATTCATTTAATCATCCTCTAAAATCAGTTAAGCGTCCAAATAAAAATATACTTAAAGTCTTTATCGTTTTTATTTGAAAAAAATGTTTCAATGTCTTAAATGTTAAATTAAAATGTTATAGTTATCTTATGGCTAAAATATATGGCAGTAGACTCAAGTATTCTAAAACAGCATTCTGACAAATTCATAACATCGCAAATATGCATGTTCACAAATCCTACAATAACGTTTGAACCCTGTTGTACTGTAGCAGTTTTTCTCATCTCTCATCATTTAATCATCCTTCCTCTAAAACCAGTTAATTCCAACGTCGACAGAAAAATCTCTTATTAAGTCTTTATAGTTTTCATTATCAATTGCTTTCTTAAGTTATTGCTCTTTTACAAGTTATATTATGACTAAAATATACGACAGCGTATTCTGAAACCGAATTTGATTTTAAAGAAATTCTTATACGCCGCTATTATATACGTTCACAAATCTAAAAATAACGTTTGAATCCTGTTGTACTGTAGCCGTTTTTCCCATCCTCATCATTTAACCATCCTTCCTCTCAAACCAGTTAATTCTTGATTTAATTAAGGCCAGTTAAAATAAAAATTTCCATTTGAATTGTCTGCCAGGCCCTTCAGTGCATGTAAGTCAAGGTCAACGGGTGAAAGATCTTTACAGGATGCGACAATTGATAGGCGGGGATCTAGAGCTTGGCGTTTTTTTCTTCAAAATCTATCGCCCACACATACACTCAAGAGACAAAACATTATGACCACCAGTCAATAACGAGTTGGCCCACCTTTAGCGCGCAACTATAGCTTCAACCCGCCTTGGCAGGGGGATTAATACCACCACTTAATACCAGTTAAATACCACTTCCACCTGCTCACGTGCCTTCCACGTCATCCAGGCGAGTTCATTGCAAAATGTAGGGGTGGCCATAATGTTTTGGCTCTTGAGTGTACATGCACACACTAACAAAATCTAGAGTTGTAACATAATAGAGCTCGCATCGGATTTTCCAGATTGGGACAAATATAATCCTTAAATGATCATATACCTCACGTGACTTTTACTTTGTACTTTAGCGCATGCGCTGATAGCTTGGCGAATTTTGGTAATGGTTTTTACTATTGGCTAGTATTACTCTTAGCCGTTAGCGGAAGGGCGAAAAAAGGTCTACTGTCATACAACGATTTTAAAAATAAATATTTCATTTTTTTAGATATAAATTAAATTTTTCTAAATATTTGGCATTTAGTTTCTATTAATAAATTTTATTCTGCAATATTTACCCTCGAATATGATAAAAATAAAATATTCAATTTTATGAAATTTTTTAATGTTTTATTATATTTCATACAAAAATTATTACAGTTATACGCAATATAACATTTCCTGTATCTATTTATTTTTAATAAGCATGCACTTAAATAAATGTATGGTTTGAGAAGAATAATTTCAGACATATCTCGGAAGTTTCTTAGAGGTTGCCAGATTTTGACGAGCATAATCCTTACGTGATCATATACCGCACGTGATTTTTACTTTGTAGCTTAATACATGCAATGATAATGGCGATTTTTGGCAAGTGATCTTCACTATTGGCTGTTGACATGCCGTTGGCGAGAAGGGAGGAATTATATTATTATACAACGATTTTCAAAAGAAATTGTTATTTTTTAGCTATAAATAAATATAAATTTAAGTTTTCTAGATATGTGACATTTAAATTCTATTAATAAATGTTTTAGAAAATATACTATATTAATGTTTATATATTATATTATATTAATGTTTACATTATATTACTATTATTATTACATTACATACTATTAATAGACTTGCGCTGTGGAGCTTGGTGCCACAAGTTTCGGGTTCGAGTCCGGCGGTGCCATGAATATTTGTAGTGGTTCAGAATCCACTTTAAACCGTAGGTCTCGGTCTCATCTGACCATAGAACGTTGGGTGTAGATCTCACAACCCTACCCCTTAAAAAATATTTACAGGCAGATGGCCTTGGCCCAGCATGGGGTGTTGCGCCACTGATGATGATGATAATATTAATAAATGTTAAAATTAAAATATTCCTTTATATGAAATATTTATAATGTTTTATATATTTCATACAGAATGATCAGAATTATAAGACAATATAACATTTCTTGTATCTGTTTATTTTTAATAGACATACAGTTAAATAAATGTATGACTTGAGAAGAAGTTTCAGGCATTTCTCGGAATTTTCAGAATTGTTTTTATGTCTTCTAAATAAACATGCGCAATGAAAAAGAAGCCAAGGAGGCGATGCAGTGCCAACTCCGGAACGAAAAGATAGCAGATGTTTACTGTAACTTTCTGTTCCTTTAGAATACGGATACGCTCTATTTCATTAATACTCCGTGGATGAAATGGATAACTGCAGTTCCAGAAGAATCCCAAGATGACGGGCTGTTTATCCAATTCTCCGCGGCTGCTTGAAGACAAGACATTGACGTCACAATTGAAGGGAGGCTTTTGAACTTTTGCCTACGCAAGGGTGTTTCTTGAAACTTGAGACTGGAGTAATTACAGAACGTTCTAGATCGAGGGTTTTTGAAAACCGCATTTGTGTGACCTACTTGGAGAATAAATGGTCGTTGATGTGTCGACAATGTATCAGATGCGTTTGTTTTACATTGTAGTGTACTAAGTGTAGTATGAATTTAGTAATAAATAAGCAAATTTTTAGTCTGATATTAATCATATATACTTTTCACAGGGTTAAAATTACTTTTACAGGTTACTATACTTTTAAATTACTACACTTTTCGCAGGGTTAATTGATATTAATCATATATACTTTTAACAGGGCTGAATTGTTTTTAATCCTTAATATCAAACTATTTAAATTTCAATATATTAAACTACTATCTAAAAAAAAAAAAAGACTATAACAGTTTTAGGAGCATTTATTTTTATAACAAAATAAAAGTAATAGCCAAATTTAAATTTATCATTTAAAACAAAAACTATTTTTTAAAGAGCTGCTGATATTCAGTTCAGTAATTTTAGAACTGTTGAAAATTTGAACTAATGATGTGAATTTATTCATAAGACGAAACAGAACTACTTACTAAATGTTAATGATGTACTAGTATTATGAGTTATGGGGCTCGGTGTCACAGGTTTTCGGGTTCGAGTCCCGATGGTGCCATGGATGTATGTAAGTAGTGGTTTGGAATCCATTTTAAACCGTAGGTCTTGGCCCAACATGGGACTGTTGCGCCAATGACGATGAAGATGATTATGATTATGCATTATGTAAAGATTAAAAAATGTATTGATTAAGGATCTTTAAAAACCAATACAAATGCACTTATCTAACGATTTAGCAATTGTTTTAATTGGTTATAGTTAATAAAAAAATGTTGTTGTTATAGTTGTCGGAAATTTTTTTTATTTATTTTTAAATAAGTTGTTTATTTATAAAATCCTTTTTTATTATTTTTATATGAAAAAACTTAACAAAATAATAATTTCTTCTTTAACAATGGAAACATTTTGTGAAGAATTGAAATACATAGATTGAGGTTTAATCCACTGGCGGCTTTGTTTTGGACACTGTTTCAAAAAGTGAAGAGACTCGATGGCGTTTGCGAAGTTCAGTATCTTGCTTCGTGTGTCAGATTACATGGAGGGAGTTTTTCGGGTTTTATCTTTTACGATACTAAAATGCGGGGTAATTTCCCCTAAAAAGTCCACCCGGAAGGCAATGACTTCTACCTAAGGATGCTCCATCACAACAAAAGTTGTCCCCCTTCCCTCTTTCCATGAGGGATACGACAGCAACAGGTGAGAAAGATTTTCTGTAGGACAGTAATTTAAACCTTTACGTTTCCAAATTTTATGTTTAATTGTTGTCATGAATCCTAGATAGTGAATTGTATGTTGTTATTAGCAAATCATCAACCAAATATTTTACAGTATAACAATTTAAATATTACAAGTCCAGTTTTCACGAAATATTTCTGAAACATCACACAAGAATTATTATGATGCCATATATAATATATGTTATTATATAATCACTACTTAGCAGGGGCTGTTGATCGAGTGGCTAGAGCTCTGGCACTCGGTGCCACAGGTTTTGGGTTGAGTCCCGGCAGTGCCATGGATGTTTGTAGTGGTTCGGAATACACTTTAAACAGTAGGTTCCGGTCTAATAGGATCGTAGAGCATTGCGGGGGAATGTTACTCGCGTCCGTAGCATATCTTCAAGCTACACGTACCCTACACGGTAGGGCTGCATGAGTAACAGTGGTGTAGACCTTGCTTATGGCATAAAGATAACTGTCGATATTGCCAGTTGCAATAGAAAAAAAATATATTTTACAGTATTACAATTTCAAATTCAATATTACAAGTTCAGGTTTACGAAATATTTCTGAAACATCACACTAGAATTATTATAATGGCATATATAATATATGCTATTATATAATCATTATTTGATTGCTAATTAATCCAATTTCAGACTGTGGCTAATTATTAACAAGCATCTTAAAACAACAACTTAATAAAAATTGACAGACACGACAACATACAATTATCCATATTTTATTCAGAAGTATAATAGCAATTTCTTTTCCGTGATTCACTAACCATTTTTATGTATTTAATAGTTGTAGCATACGCAAAACAATTCAATGACATGCGACAGACAATAAAAACCACTTAGAAGCAAGATGTTTTTAAAAAGAAAGGCAAAATTTATTGATTTAATACACTGAATCAATGAGCAGTAAAGAATAATTTATTTTTTCCGTTACATCCAAGCATAATATTCCAAACAATAGTTGAATAGAATCCAGCCAAATAAATCAAAATTATCTTTATTAATTAGATATCCTACTCGTGCTGTTATTTAAAAATCATCTCTTTGAATTTCATATTACCTTTTTATGGGCAACATAAAATCACCGAAAAGAAATTTCCCAGTACTTAAGTCCAAACAAAGCCCATACGTGACATCGTAAAAAGGAAACGAAGTTATACAACAACAATGAAGTTGATTATTTATCCAAAAATTTCAATGTTTTGGCCACTGCGCTCTTATCATGTATCTAAGATACACGAAAAATAATATTATGACATGATATCATTTTTTTTGTTTCTAGTTCAGCTATTAAACTGCTTTAAATCATTTCTACGATGTCGCTTAAATTTAAAGACTCTTCAAAATGATACACTAAAATGAATAAATAAATAAATAAAATATAAAACATTTTAAATGGCAACAACACTGAAAAAAAGTTATTCAAAATTTCTTTAATTTCTGATTTTTATTTAATATTATTTTTCAAATTAATTAAAAATATTTTTGCGATTAATACATACATACATATGCATACATATTACATACATATGCATACATATCACATATACTTCATGCATACATATTACATACATATGCATACATATTACATACATACTTATATACATATTACATAACCATCTTACCATATGCGTTGTTGATATACATAATTTTTATTTATTCTTATTCTTATTAAAAAATTCAATGTTCGGCCACTGCGTTGTTATCATGTATCTGAGATACACGAAAAAATAATATTATGGCATGATATAATTTTTTGTTTCTAGTTCAGTTATTAAACTGGTTTAAATCATTTCTACGATGTCGCTTAAATTAAATGACCCTTCAAAATGATACACTAAAAACGAATAAATAAATAATAAAATAAAATAAAACATTTCAAATAGCAACAACACAGAAAAAAAAAAAAAGTTGCTTAAAATGCTTCAACTTCAGACTTTTTAATTAATATTATTTTTCAGATTAAATAAAAATATTTAGCCTCATACCATATGCGTTGCTAATAACATTGTTAAAAACATGATTTTTATTTATTCTTATAATTTGACTATTAATCCAAAAATTTCAAAGTTTTGGACACTGTATCTAAGATACATGAAAAAATAATATTATGGCATGATATCATATTTTTTTGTTTCTAATTCAGCTCTTAAACTGGTTTAAATCATTTCTATGATGTCGCTTAAATTTGATGACTCCAAAAATGATACACGAAAACAAATAAATAAAAAGACCTTCTGTGAAAAAATTGGAAAGTCATTACAAAATATAACATTTTTAAATGATAACAACGACACAACTTGCTTAAAATTACTTAACTTCAAATATTTTAATTAATACTATTTTTCAAACTAAATTAAAAATATGTATACGATTAGCCACATAGCTGTTTTAATATATTTACCGGTTCACGGACTTGGTCTAGATGTTGTTGTCGACCAAGTGGGATAACTTTAAGCAAACTAAACAAAATACTTTAAGATAACTTTAATGTGACAAACCAATTATTATTATTAATTATTTTTTTTGCAATACATCCTGTTAAATTCGTGGGGAAAATGGCATTGTTATTTCTTTTTTCTTTATAAAAAATCAATTCAATTTGTTGTTTCGTAAGTTAAAAAAAAAATAGACAAAAATAGTGCCCCTGATTTTATGTTCTTATACGAATGAGAATGTAAATGTATGTCATATTACTTTCAACGAGAGAGAGAGAATACAGTTTTCACCATGCTCTATTTACAATTTCAATGAAGTGAAGAAAGCCAAAATGCAATTTTTCAAACTCTTTGCATTATAAAAGTAAAGGTAATTGTCTAAAAGATGAAGTGCAGTTTAAAATATCTTAAGTAATCATTTATAAGCAATGAACACCTATTCCTTCTATTGAAGATTTGACAATACCATTTTGAAAATCTATATCCATATTCTGTAAATGAAAATTAATATTATGCAATGATAAATAATGATTTATGATAGATATAGGAAAATTTCAACATTTATAATCATTTATTTATCGGTCACTAGAAGACCTAAATTATTTAGTATAAAATATAAATTTAACTTTTTTTTTTTTTTTTTTTAAAGGGAGAATTTTAACGATTACGATGAAAAACAGGAAACTTCTTGATCCAGTTATGCTAGTTTCCAAATTATTCACTAAAATTTGTTTTCAAGAAGGAAATATAACATATAATCCAACTACGGACGGAATATAAACATCGGTTTAACGGCGGAAATGGACGAATCGATTTCTTGTTAGGAGTGCTAGGCAGATATACACGAAACAAAACTGCTACGGAAGAAAAAAAAGTATATTGTAGCATGCTGATTGGGCAACCCAATTGTAACTGGGTGTGGTTAGGTTGAGATACTTGATGCATAGGTTGGACAGCACATGCACTAACATCACAAACATACAATTAGAGACCATACATTATTTAACACATTTAAAGGCAGAGATATAGATTCGGAGAATGATTCCATTTATAAGCCGAAAGCTCGAAACACGGATATGCACAGCATGCGCGAAATATATTTCCTTTACCGGGTGGGAGTCTGTAGTCCAACTAATATGCTGGGATGAGCTAAATATATTTCCTTTCTGAATGAAAGACTCTAAACTAAATATTTCTCACCCGAGAGCAGGTTACGTCGTACTTCCTCTTCAGGTGAGAGTCTCAAGGTCGATTGACCATTTCTCTTAAACAGGGAACCCACAGTGGTAGGGAACTCTGATCATTTTTCATCTATCTTTTTCTTTTAATGTACTATAATCTAAAATTATTAAAAATAAAAAATTTTTTTATTAACATTCAAATTTATCCTAAATTACCTTTCCTAAGCCTCTTTTTGATTTCCACCGACTTGACCGCTTGCCAATTTTCGGCAGTTTTAGTGGTTGAATTATATACTATAATGGTATATCAGTGATTGATGTCCTTGGGCATACACAAAAGAAAGATAATAGTGTTTATTGATTTACCAAATGTTAATATAAAACATGTTCCTTTGCAAAATGGAAGGAAAGCAAGTCTGTTTTCTATCAGCATATGCTATAAATATGAGAAATACCAATAAAAATATGACTATTATTTCAATCAGAAGCAGTACAAAATGTATAGTTTTATGTTTATGATAACATATAGAAACATATTTATATGTAACAAGTGTAGAAACCTGAAGTGATTGATTTATTGCTTCATTTACAATATTACAATGTAAACAAAATATACAAAAATTTATTATTTAAACAGGACAGAAAAAGTAATAAAAGATGACCTGAAATGAAATTTTGATATTCCCATACAGTGAGTCACATAAGTTTACACTGACCTATCAAAATACTTTTATTTGCTATTATACCGAAGTTACAAGATTAAATAATAAAATAAATGTGTTCAAATAAACTTTTGAGACATAAATCATGTTCAGTGAATAAAATGAAATAAAATTTTTGTCAACAAAAATTTACAAAAATCAAAATTATGAATGTCATAAAAGTCTACATAAAATTAAAATATATTTACTTATAACTGATGTATCAAATAATAAATGAATATTAATATCATATGCGTATACCTGTTGAATCAGTCACTGCTTGCAACCTATATGGCATCAACAAGGTACATGGTATGTTGCTGTACTTTCACGTGGATTCCGAATAAACATCTATACCACCGCCAGGATATGAACCTGAAGTTTGTGATATCAATGGCCAGAGAGCTAGCCAATTGGCCATCAGGTCGTCAACAAAACTGGAACTTTTGTTATAGCTGTTGTAATTTCAAATCATACACAATGATTTGCTGTTCTCAGAGTTTCTTTGGCAGTAATTAGATATTGTCGTATTCCGCTTTCAAGTTCATCCCATTTAGACTGAATTGGATTTAAGACTGGAGACTCGAGTAAGTAAAAGAAATGCTTGGAACTTGAGAGCTTGGGAACTTTGTACAGGAGCCATTGCCTAATAACTTTGCCAATACATTTAAGGTCATTGTCTTGTTGGAAGATCCAGTTCTTTCCTTGTCCCAATTTATTAACACACTATTTCAGATTACTTTGTAATATTTTCAATTATATAAATCGATTCAAAATACAATTAATAAAAACTAAATTACCTTCTCTGTCTACTTACTTATCTGACCCTCTACAAACAATGGATATCAAATTTTGTTTCACTTTTTCATTTAATTCCCAAGTCTTTCCGTCACCATTAGTTTCAAAAACATATTGACCTTGCTTTCGCTACTAAATAGCAGTTTTTTTCCCCAAAAATTGGCCTTTTTTATATATTATGTGCAAAATATAATTTTGTAGATTTTGAGATGAAATAAAAAGCCAACCCAAACAAGCTTACATATTTCAATGTATTGTGTAACAGCAACCACATTTATTTGTTGGCGTAATTTTAAAAGGAGCTTGTTTTGGGCAATAAATATTGTAAAGATAAACATTAAGAATAGGGATCTTAACTTATGCTAGCATGCTATTAGCAATGGATCTGATTCTTTAACTTGCAAGGAAATAAAAAACATTGGATAAAATATTTCCCCCACATTTAAATATGGGCTACTCCCTCTGTTATAAAAAAGCCAAGAAGCTCTAGAACAATTCAGAGTTTACTGGAGTGGAATGAAACTCCTGAATTCTATAAACTATTCTAACCTCCTCTTCATTAAGATCATTTTGACATAAAGGTCACTAGCAATAAATACTTCAAAAAACTGTGTTGTAAGCAGCGCCATCTATTGAGAGAATGCATTTTTCACTTCCTTCCAAAGTAGTTGATAAATCAAGTTGGATCGTGTTCCTTGTTTTAAATCTGAAAATCTTCCTAAAACAATTTTTTTTTTTTTATTCAATACGTTTCTGATGTTCAAATGCTTACAATTTTAATTAAATTCAAGTTGGATCATGTTTACAGCTTCAAACTTTCAAAAAAATCTTTCTAAAAACTTATTAATTTTGTGTTTTTTATTAAAATGGACACGAGATGAGATGGGTCAGTAAAAATGTTTTGTATAAAAACATTTCTTCTGACATTTGTATCAACATTTTGTTTTGAAAATGTCTCAAATATTTTGTGTTGCTTTTGGTGAATGTCTTCTATTAGAAAGGTACGTGAGGAAGTATTTATTTAAATACTTCTTACTGTTCATCAGGACAATGCATTTAAGCAGATTAAACTTTAAATCACAAATTTATTGATGAAAGAAAAATTGTTGCTCTCAATGAATTTTGTGTATTAATTAAACTAATTATAATTTGTTATTATAGTTTTTATAATTATCCTTTTGGAAGTCCCTATTAAAAATGAAAAAAATGGCTCTGTATGTTTAATTTTGTGTATATAATTGTGGATTTTTAATTACTAGATAAAGCATTTTTGCAGTGGTAATAATTTTTTTCTCCAATTTGTTCTTCTACAAAATAAAGGACTTTCCAAACATTTTGACTATAAATGAGATTTATCTAAAGCTGAAAATTTTATATATATTTTTAGCCAATATTTACTTAAAATTATACCATCTTAATCAATAGCACGACAGCCCAGGCCAAGGATTTCCTTTGAAGAATTTTCCATGCATTCCTCTGGGTGACAATGGTCCTCAATTCTTAACTTAGAGTACAGCAAAATCTTTTTCAACTACGTCTATCCATCGCAACTTGGGTCGTCCTCTTCCTCTTCGTCCCTGTGGCTTTACCAAAACGAACCGGGGTTTCACATGATTTAAATAATTCACTCTAAATATATGAGCAGCCCAGTTTAATCTATTGATCTTAATAAATTTTATGATTTCTGGGTCTTTATGGCATTAATAAATTTCTTCGTTGCACAGTCTTCTCCTACAATCACTGTCCTTAACACCTCCAAGAATAGCCCTTAAAATCTTCCACTCAAATGTACCCAAATGAGTCTTATCAGATCTTACCAAAGTCCAAGTTTCAGAGCCATAGACCAAAACAGGTCTAATAAGGGTTTTATATAACAAGAATTTAGTTTTTCTGCTAAAATCATATAACGAATGGAATATAATATATTTTATATATAACAAGCTCCAGTTAGTCTAATACACGAATTACCTTTTGAGAGCAAGTATCTGACTTCTTTTTCTAATGTAAAATTACTCTAAAAGAAACCTAAGTGATTCGAGACAATCTAAAAATGGCTTTTGTTTATTCTGCAAGCCTTTTTTAATGTATAAAAATATACATTTTCTTCAACTTGCTTATATATAAATTTTGTCAAAGTAAAGAATTCCTATCTTTTAGTCTAGTGAGTGCCAAAAATGTTGCAAAAGTAAAACAGTTCTGTAAACTTGCCAAATATTTTCTCTGAATTTTTTCCCCACAACATTTCTGCGGTTTCTATTCGAATTTTGCTGTTTTTATAATTCTCTGTTCATTAGCCCTGGTGTTAAAAACCTTTTTTGTTTAGTCTCACTGACAAAAAAAATGAACCATAATCGAGTTGAGATATTTTTATCTTGGTGTACCCAAGTCTAAATTTGAACTTTCTTTTTTTCGTACTTCATTTAAACCAAGTACCTGCTCAGCGACTGTAAATAAACATCTGTCAAATAAGAATTACTGTAAGAAATTTACTCGAAACTGTTATTGAAACTCGTAAATTAGATGAAAGTAAACAGACCTTGGTGCTGTTTGAGGAATTTACGAATCTTCATAATTATAACCTGTCCATGAATTTTTATGAGCAGTTGTTCTTTTTTTCTTTTTCATGGGTCGCAGGTATTCTATGCAACATAATGAGTAATACATTAATGAGAAAAACTGAAGTTAAAAGAGTTTTACAGTCATTTATTTTAGATAATGAAGATTTACTTTTAGTATTTCTCAGCGTCCATCTTTATTATGAAAAATTTACCTTTTAAGAGAATTCAGACATTGGTTTAAGGGTTGGGTTTCTATGATAGAAACACTCTGTTTTTGCAGGACACAGCAAGGCTAGAAGCATGACAGGACAAATTTGAAAACACTACAATTGGTCCGATATCTAAAAAGGATTTTCAATTAACACAAATTCCCTTATAAAAAAATGAGATGCTAACAATTATTACAAACCTGGCCTAAACATGGGAATCATTTGATATCAACTAAAATATGTGACAACAAGGACAAAGTGAATCGATTTATCATGGTTAAAGTGTTTTATAGATTCATTATAGATAATAGTTTTTTTAATATTTCTCTGCCTACCCCTACCATTTTTATGAAAAATTTACCTTTTAAGAGAACTCGGATATTGGTTTAGAGATATTTGATAAAAACACTCTGTTTTTGCAAGGTACAACAAGTCTAGAAGCATACAGTACAAATTTGGAATCATCACAGCAGAATCAATATCTAGAGGATTTTCAATTAACACAAATTCCCATATTGGAGTAGGAGTACTACAGATTGCATGGATTGTATCTACAATTGTATGGAGTACTACAGATTTTATACGACCAAATACGGCTTAGATACCGGAATCCTTTGATACGATAACCCTTGACAACGACAGACTAAGTGAATAGATTTATCATGGTTAAAAGGTTTTGCAGTCATTGATTTTAGATAATGAAGTTTTTTTTGGTATTTTTCAACCTCATCCTACTTTTCTGGTAAAACATTTACCTTTTTAAGAGAACTCGAATATTAGTTTGAGGGATAATTGATAGAAACATTCTGTTTTTGCAAGACACAGCAAGGCTAGAAGCATGGCAGGACAAATTTGGAATTACGTCTAGAGGACCAGTATCGATGTCTAGAGGATTTTCAATTAACACAAATTCTCTCATATAAAAAGGAATGCTACAGATTTTATTTGACAAAAACTCGTGTAGACCTGAGAATTCATATGATACCAACTAGAATATGTGAGAACAACGGCAGATTAAGTAAATCTATTTATCATGGTTAAAGAGTTCTACAATCAGTGATTTAAAATAATGAAGGTTTCTTTTAGTATTTCTCAGCCTCCCTCTACCTTACTGGTGAAAGGTTTACCTTTTAAAAGAACTCGGATATTAGTTTAAGGGATATTTGAAAGGAGCACTCTGTTTATGCAAGACACAGCAAGGCTAAAAGCATGACAGGACAAATTTGGAATCATCACACCAGGATTGATATCTAGAGGATTTTCAATTAACACAAATTCTCATATTGGTGTATAGAGTACTGCAGATTGTACGGATTGTATCTACAATTGTATGGAGTACTACAGATTTTATACAATCAAACTCGGCCTAGACATGGGAATCTATGATACCAACTAAAGCATGTGACAACAACAACAAACTAAGTAAATCGATTTATCATGGTTAAAGAGATTTACACTCATTGATTTTAGATAAAGAAGTTTTTAGTATTTATCAGGTGTTGGATTTTTTGTTATCATTTTTTGTGTGTTATATTATTCCTTTACCTTTCTTGTGAAAAATTCCAAGACACAACAAGGCTAGAGGCATGGCAGGGGGAAATTTGGAATCATCACGCCAGGATCGATATCTAGAGGATTTTTTCAACTAATACAAATTCCCTACAATACCCACTAAAATATGTGATAATAACGACTGACTAAGTGAATCAATTTATCATGGATCATTCATTGTTTTCTCCAATTTCAAGTACCAAATCTGAGCTTTTATTTTTACTTTATTTTACTTATTATACATCTCATTCTCCTATCCAAGGTTATATAATAACCCTGGCAATTAAAAAAATAAGATAAGGTGGTAAGAATAAAATACAAAATTAAGTGAAATTTCAAATTAGAAAACTACAGAAATAATTTGAATGTTAGCATAGATAAAAACTACGGAATGATACTATATAACAAGCAAAAACATAAAGGGAAACGTTTTTAAAATTCTTTATAATGTAGCCCTTTTGTATATCTTCCCTTTTATAAACGCATTCTGATATTTCCCGCGCATTTATTAGGAAAAATAATCACAAAACATTTATAAAGTTATTCATTATTTTGCCCTTTTTTATAGTTTTTTGGTATACCTGATATAACAAGCTAAAGTTATTGAAATCTATAAAATACAATTATTTTCAGATATAAAATTTTACTACTCTATCAATCAATAAAACTATCAAATTGAACTATAAAGTAAAAATACACACTCAAGATACAAACAATATTCTGCAAGTTGATCATGCTATTACTGATATTGAATTGATCTATAACTAAATAACTACACAAAACTCAACGAAATTTTTGAATTTCTATGCTATTGATGCAAATGGTTAAAGGAACTTAATTCAAACTAATTAGTTCAAATTAATTAAAGGTAACATACTAATTCGTTATATTGTTAACCAATATTTCAGAATTTTTTTTATGAAAATTACTAGCTTATTTTAAAATAAGAATTCCTGGGTATTTTGAAACTTATAATAATTATGAAATTCTATTGTTTTGTCTAACTGACATGCTTTTAAAAAATTATGAAATTCTAATGTTTTGTCTAACTGACATGCTTTAAAAAAAATTATGAAATTTTTCATAAATAAAAATAAAAAATGTAATTAAGAAAAACACAAATTAATTAAGACAGCAAAATTATTTGCATATTTACAAATTTTATAACAATACTGTTACTAATTTTGAATATTACTAACTATAAATATGCAGGTAATTTTATAATATTTATCACTTAGATTTCTTTTTGTTTATTCTTTAAAACTGACATTAAATATATCGATTTAAGAATTAGAATTGCGTAATGTTTAAAATGTTAATGTTAACAAATTGTTAACTATTGTAAATGTCATTGTTAATAAATTTTTAACTGTTTTAAATATTATTGTTAACAAATTGTAAAATATTTTAAATGTCATTGTTAATAAATTGTTAACTGTTTTAAATGTTATTGTTAACAAATTGTTAACTATTTTAAATGTCATTGTTAATAAATTTTTAACTGTTTTAAATATTATTGTTAACAAATTGTAAAATATTTTAAATATCATTGTTCATAAATTGTTACCTGTTTTAAATGTTATTGTTAACAAATTGTAAAATATTTTAAATGCCACTGCTAATTAATTGTTAACTGTTTTAAATGTTATTATTAACTCATTGTAAATTTTTTAAATGTCATTGTTAATAAATTATTAACTGTTTTAAATATTCTTGTTAGCAAATTATTAACTATTTTAAATGTCATTGTTAACTGTTTTAAACAAATGTCTCTGTTGTTTTGTAACAAATCGCTAACTTTTTTACAATATGTTGTCAATAGTTTCATCGTTCAATGAAATTTAATATCTTGTATTTCTCTTTGTAAAGATTAAGCTCTATTGTTCATCTTTATTTTTCGTAAAAAGCAAATGTAAAAAAAAAAAAAAAAAAAAATAAATAAATAAACACACAAAAAAACCCATGATGTTTTTTGTATGATAATTTATTGCTTCCTTTTATTTCAAATACAAAAGAATTACTATATTTAAAAGCTGAGGTAATACTCATGAACAAAACAAAAAAATTTATACAGTATTACGTAATAAACTATTTGTTTTGCTTTTCAATTGTTATAGGAAGGAAAAAATAAGACAAATTATTTAAATTTCTTTATTTTTAAAATCACTGAATATGATTTAAAAAGAAGACAACATTTATGTGTAGATTTAATGATAAAAATTCATGTTGATTCATATTTGATTTTTTGTCTAACGTTTTGTATTTGTGATTGTGATTATTTATTTATTTTTTGATAATTAATTTTCTTAATTTACTAAGTTAACATTAATATCGCGATAAATCAAAAAGTGAATACAATTTTGTTTTTGTGATTGTGATTGTTTAATTGTTTTTTGATTATTGATTTATGTATATGATAGCACATCAATCAAGATAAAGTTATAGTTTTTCTTTTTTTAACCTATATTTAAACAGCATTTAGTCAGACCCCTATTAAGTAGACGAAAATTAGCTAAATTAATTTAAATAATAAAAATGGAGGAAAGAATGTCTGTATTTATTAAGCAAGTTGAATAGATAAAAATCAATCAATTTTTTCGATGTAAAATTTTACTAAATGACATTTGATTCACGAATATATTGACTTTTGATTCATGAATATATTGACTTTTTTTGATTCATAAGTATATTGAGTTTTGATTCATGAATATATTAACTTTTGATTCATAAATATGTTACGGTTTACTTACTCAAAAACTACAAAGCCAGTTCTATGGTTTCAAAAAATAATAATAAATAATAATAATAAAAAATTATCTAGCAAAAAGTAAAAAATGATGCCTTTTTTATGAAAAAAAAAAAGTTAAAACTTTTGTTAATAGGTGGCATTGCACCAGTAAATAAAGTGATTATTGCCTATTTTTGGTATGGATTCATATTACAGAAGCAAAATTGTGTGCAATCATATTACAGCAGCAGATTTGTGGGTTTTCAAAAGGAATAACAGGAATATAGTTGAAGCTAGCAAATTTTCAACTTAAATCAGAAACACTTTGGAGGAAAAGTTTATGTTGCATTTACAGGAAATTGTTATACATTTTTTAACAGTGAATCAATTGTTCTTTTTTTTTTTAAACTGCCAAACTGTTAATGACACATAAAAATAAAAATGAAATACCATGTATTTAAATATTAAAAGTAAAGTATTAAATTATTTGAATTCTTAAAATATTAATATTATTGCCTGAACATTTTTCTGTATTTAATGCAATTTTAGTATGAGCAGCAATTAAAATTAGCATTTAATGTAGATAGATCATTGGTGTCACTATTTCTCTATAAAATTTATTAACATATTTGTAATTTTATTATTTTAGTATGTAAACTTTATAGTGGACCAATTCTATCCTAAATATTTTGCAAAGTAAAATTGAATATTGTGTACTGTACACAGTACGACAACGTTTATGAACAGGACGTTTATTTATTTAAATACTGATATTTCAACAAAGTCTTGCACATTTCTCCAATCGAAATTACCACACAGTATTTTTATAATTACCAACCAGTGAGTAGGTGCTTTAGCACGAAAATCTTTCCTAGAAAATTTGGACGTAAATGAAATTGTACGGTACATACACGGCCAGTATGACAGCGTGTATTACTAAAAACACACTTCACCGTTTTTTTTTAAATACTGGTATTTTTACAATATCTTGTACAGAACCCACATTTTCTTCAACCAAAATAACCACACACAAATTCTATTGTTGGTAACTGACCAAAAATGAAAATTAAAGATTTTCTATTTTGAGTTAGTTGTTTAATAATAAAACTTTCTAATAATGCGCTATCTTAAAATATAGATATATACTTAAACATGAGTGTTTAATTTTTATAATACTGGTATTTTCAACAAAGTCTTGTACAGAACACACAGATTCTATTGATGGTCATTAACCAAGTCATAGTCGAGACAAAAAAAAAAAAGTTAGAGAATTTCTATTTTGAGTTAAACTGCTTAATAAATAAAACTTTCTAATAATACACTATTTTTAAAATCTAAATATATTCTTAAACATGAGTACTTAACTTTTTTTTTATTTCTTTTGAAAATTTTCCAAGAACAATGAATGCATATATAATTCAAACTTACGCAGAACCCAGCCTTGTAGACATTTGTTCCAATTAAGTAAAGTTCATCAACCCCGAAGAATAAAGAGGTTGTAGAATTAAGTTCGGTTTGAAATTTCACTCTCTTCACCACAAGGACTATTAAATTATACTGTCAATGATAAAATAATTTAACAGCTAACGGCCATGCCACCAAATCGCAAGTGGCTTGCCGTCAATAACTTGATTATTCGTGTTTAGATATATTGCAGTATAGAAAAAAAAGATATGTTTCGTTATGACTTCTCATATGTTCTTTAGTTTTTATAAAATTTAAGCCCCTCTCATTTTAAGTTTTAAAATTATTGAAAAATTGTTAAATAAACAGAGATTGAATCAAAGTATATTCTCTGGTTCAAAAGGTTTAAATCTGGCACAAAGTCTGGTTCAATAAAATTTTAAATGGATAAACAAATTTTGCATCCTTAAATTCAAATGTTAGCTGTATATATACTTGTCTGGGTCTTGGCAATGTAATTAAGAACTATCTTTTTCATTTCAAAAATTGCATATAAATCTATTTGAAGTATAATTTCTTTTATTTCTTTTATTTATTTAATACCTTTTGAAGAAATTGTGTTCATGAGTTAAAGTAAAATTTCTTTTAAGGTTTAATTATAAATGATTACGTTATAGGTAAGGGTTATTTATAAATGATTTCTGTTTTTATGATAAAGAGATAAGTTCTAAGATAAGTTTTTATATTTAGCCTGTTTAAAATAAAAAAAGGAGATGAGTAATTTTAGTGATATTGATTGCCTCTAAGTTATATCACAAATGCAATCACTGTAATATTTGTACATTTTTTTCAATGTGTGTTACGAGATAAATTTCTTTCAAAAGTTATTCTTTTCACTTCTGGTTGATAATTTTTAAAGTTGTAATTAAATCATTTATTTTCTTTCTAATGCAGCTGGCAATACTAAACAGTTATCTTTATGCCACAATCAACGGTTGCACTGTTGTTACTCATTTAGCATTATCCAGGGGCACTTGTAGCTTGAAGATACGCTACGGACGCGAGTAACACTACCCCCACAACGCTCTACAATCCTATTAGATCGGGACCTACGGTGCAAAGTGGATTCGAACCACTACAAACATCTAGACTCGAACCGAAAACCTGTGGTACCGAGCGCCAGAGCCTAGCCACTCGGCCATTTGGCAAATAATGTAATTAAATCACCAAAAAGGCATATTTTAAAAAAGGTTTATTAATAGCATCAAATATTAAAAAAAATAATGATTGTCGAAAATTAAAGGTTATCGAAAATATTGAGCCAGTTACATCAATATACGCTAAGTGCTCTATATGTGCATTTGATGTTGATATGTGGGTCCCTATAATGCTATTAGGGGTTTATTAGGAACAAATCAACTGGGGGAGAGGTGTTGTCAGAAAAATATAAGAGTAGTATTTAATTGAATTAACTGAGTGAAAATACGATTATGGATGAATCGTTGGAACAGGGGTACGAATAGGACCTTTAAAATGGAGGAGGCTATGGAAATATTTAAAGTCATCAGTCATTCCAAAATGATAAATTCAAAACATTATAGAATGCACGTCAAAAATGTATCCCCTTGAAATTAAATCAGTATAATAATATACTTCTTCCACTTCTTTGGCGCCACAGCCCCATTGTGGACCAAAGCCATCTACTTACTGGCAGACAGAAGATGTTTTTTTTTACGGGTATATTTGTCAGTTGTCAGCTCTAGGCCCAACAGTCATGTTAGAGTGGATTCTAACCGCTATAAACATCCATTGAATTCCCGTGACTCGAACCTAAAGTCGAGCGCTAGAAAATGAAATGAAACTGATGATAATGGGTTTCGAAATTGCTAAATGAAAATAAAAAAAAAATCAAGGACCTAGTTCGCGCAAGTAAGAATATTTCTGCCCTTTTTTTCTCAAATTATTTTATATATTGATTCTCCTTTTCATTAAAAATAAAAATAGTGTACATTTATTGTTTTGATATTTACATGCTTCTATTAAAAACTATATTAAAACTATTGCAATCAACTTTAAACTAGAACTGATTCCAAACGAATGCCAATAGCTTATCACTTTAATGCGGCACTAATCCAAACTGCAGTTGACGGAAACAATCTAATTCCGGAACACATTATAACCTTAAAAAGATCTGTTTACTGGAATAAACAACTGTCTAAAATGAGCAATGAAACTAAGGCCGCAGCTGAGGCCGTTACAATCTGTTCAAATAACTTCTTGAGCAGCGCGTGCTCGTAAATTTCACCACAGAGGATGATGCCTTCGTCCTTGATTAAGTTTCAGAAGTTTCCACAACGTCGTTAATCTATCATTCTGTAAGAAGCGATACAAAAAACAATGCATCGTATCTTAACATGAGACGACGCCTGTAGAGATTCCCATTGTGTTCTATTGAAAGGAGTAATGATTTCTTGTAAGGAAAAAGATGAACAATACTTTTTCGAAAGGATGTTTCCGAAAACTGCAAATCGGTTGTTGTAAATTAATGTTAAGAAGTGTTAAAAAGCTACTTTGAGAACCAAACCGTTGGAAAAGAAAGGGTTATTTTCGCACGATTTTGGAATTAAGTTGTTTTCGGTTCTTGCCTAAAACGATTCATAAAGCAGACGTGACAGCAATTGTTATTGTCTACTGTAACTAAATAAAATGTTTCTTGAAGCTTCTGCCTGAGTTCTGGAAACCTGAAAGGCTATTTTTAGTTTTATGTGGTCTTTCACGTATAGAGATGGGGTTGATTTTTTCTTTTATCTGTTCAACGTCGTGAAAATAGATCTGAATTTTAAATTAGCAACTACAATTCGACTGGCATCTTGAGCTATTTTTTTTTTTTAATATGTGTTCGCTTTCTCATGAATTTTAAAAAGTAATTTATTATTCAATAGGGGTTATGAAAATCTGAATGTTTGAAAATATGACGCAATTCATGAAACTTAAAGAAGCACTTTTATGAAATTTCTTTTTTTTGTAAAAACTCTCAAAAAATATTATTGAAATAACACTGGATAATAACAGTTATTGAAATATTCTAGTAAAATTGTATACTGAATATTCTAATGTAAGTAAATTTGAATATTCTAGAAATATTAAAGGACTCATTTAGATTATTATCAACTTTTCTTTTTAAAATTTTTTTTTAGTTATAAGAAATTGTAATACTTTTAAATCAAGAGTTATATCGTAATGTGTCACTTTCTCATATTGAAAATCAAGAAATTTCGCACATGAGCTTGAAATATACCACTGTTGAGGTCGAAATACCAAAAACTGATTTATCATATAAAACAGAAACTTATTTATCATTAGAAAAGTGCTCAATTAAAATATCAGATCTTTGTGCAAACATCACATTATGATTGAAATATAACTCAGTAGAAAATAAGATATACAATAGGACAATAGGATATACAATAGAAAAAGTGTCCTTAAAAGAAAACTTCAATTTTTGTATAAGATAGTAATTGTACAAACAATATGTAACCATGATTGCTTCCACAGCAAGGTAATATTATAAGTCGAATATAACATAACATACAGTTATCTTTTGAAGGAAAACTATTGTAAAGTATAGAAATTCATTTTTTGTACCATTACATTACAGCATCTATTAAAAAAGGACATTATCAAACCCCAATGATAGTGTAAGATAATAATTTCGCATTCACATTGGCATGATTGCCTCTGCAGTTAGATAATATTATAAATGGAATATACGTGACATACTCATCTTTTTGAAAAAAAAAACCATTGTGAGGTTTAAATAAGTTGATTTTTTTGTACCATTATATTACAGCACCTGTAAAAAAGGACATTATAGTTATTTTGCATTTACAACCAGAATTAAAAATTCAAGATATATTCAAGAACGAATGAAAATTTTCTTATATATAATTTCCTCTCAAAAATTAACTTTTCCGACTGGTTCAGTACAAAATTTAAATGTGACTTTTGTAGAAAATTTAAGTTGAATTCGACTTGTATACAATCGGACTGAAGATTGAAACCCATTAAGTTTAATAAATAATGCCTTCAGTTAAACCCAACAATAATAAACCTATCAATTTAATAAATAATACCTTCAGTAAAGTCCATCAATAATAAACACATCAGTTTTATAAATAATATATTCAGTTAAACCCGTCAATAATAAACACATCAGTTTAATAAATAATAGTTGAACCCATCAATAATAAGCCAACCAGTTTAATAAATAATGTCTTCAGTTAAACTTATCAATAATAAGTCAACCAGTTTAATAAATAATGCCTTCAGTTAAACCCATCAATAATAAGCCGACCAGTTTAATAAGTAATAAATAATAATAATTAATCTGTTTAACCCTGGAATTTGAACCCTAACCAATCAATGCTTCAATCTTCAGTCCGATTGTACACATGGGTTAGTCTTTGACAATGTCATGTTTTTGACGTGAATGCAATTTTAAGAGTATTATTGCTATACATAATAAGATTCAGCGCCTCGATACGAGGCAATGGAACTCACACAGACTCACACTTGAATAGGGATTTGTAATGACATTGATGGAATGATCTTGTACAAGCAGATTCAACAACAGTTGGGCAACAATCGGAAGCAGCCATGCATTATGAGGATCCTTCAAGGATAGTCTATATGATAATGAATGGTTCGTTGTAGTTTCTGTTGACCACTCACCATTCAAATCATACAATTAACAAGAGCGTAAATTCAATCTTTTACTGGAAATACCAATTCTACTTCAAAGAAAATTATTTAGGCATGGCAATGTAATGGATTGTGGACATCGTGGAAAATAACAGTTGTTACAAATAGATTAAGTGGCTTTATACAACATCAACACTTTACTATGAATATTTATTTTGCTATTATCATGGGAAAAGAAGATTTGAGCATTAATAAGTTGATGAGCTTAATAAAAAATGCTTGTAAAAAATGTTCTGTTTAATTTTATGGTGTGTTTTTCCACATTTTGTATATTGAAATCGTAATGTATAACATTATTCTCAATAACCCAAAATTATTTGGTAATGATTCCCAGAATTTTATTCATGAGGATTTGTATCCCTATTGTTCTTGCGGCGGTGCTTCAGATAGGTGCTATATTCATAAATATTGGCATAAGATAGCCATGCTTTAGAGGAATATTATACATAAGAGTGCAAAGACAAAGATGCAAAGTCATGGGGGAATAGAAGCCAATTCTATGTTGTTGTTGTTGTTCTAAAGCAGTTGACAATACAGAGACAGTTAATAATTATGCCATAAGCAAGGGCTGAACCGCTGTTACTCATTTAGCACTACCCAAGAGGCACTCGTAGCTTGAAGATATGCTGCGAACGCGAGTAACACTATCACCACAACTATCTACGATCATATTACGCCCGGACCTACGATTTAAAGTGGATTCCGAACCACTGCAAACATCCATGGCACTGCCGGGACTCGAACCCGAAACCTGTGGTGCCGAGTGCCAGAGCATTTATATGATGTAAAATGATTGAACGCGAGGCAATCTGCAATTTATAGCTTGTGAAATGCATTTCTAAAAAAAATGGGCTTCGTTATGAAAATAATGACTTTACTTTGGGACAAGATAATTGTATGAGCATTTTAAAACTGAATACATCGCTCTTTTTTTTTGCTTGTTATTTAATAAATTGATTTTTTTATTTGGATTCTTTTATTTCACATACACGCCTTTTCAGTCATTCTGTATCGCATAGGCGTCTTGAATTTTTTTTTTTTACCTTCACACTTAAATCACATTTATTTATATGACATAACTACTTTCATAACATAATCTTTTATTTATCATTTAACTAAGGCGGTTTAAATACACTGAAAACTATATACAAACAGGATATATTATTGCATTAAGAGTTCCTACTTGACACTATATTTTTCCATAGAATAAACTGTTCACTCATTGAAAAAACTTAGTATACTCAAATTGTATATAAAAGCTTGTTTTTTTTGAATCAAAATCTAGTATAAAGCAGTGGCAAGTGAGCAATTTAATGTTTATTAAGTATTCATTGCTCAGTGTGGTGACCGGAGTAAAATAGTCCCAACATAGCTTATCGTGTCGTAGAAGACTAAAATAGGTACCCAGTAACCGGGGTATACCTAGGTACCCTGTCCCTAGGGATTATATCAGGGGACTGGTCCTCCAGGTTAGGGGTTGGGCGTGGGGCTGGACATTCCATTCCGTGAAAATCATCACAGTTAAGAAATCCAATAAAGAGAGTAACCGGCATACCTTAAGGTTTTGGTTTGATTTGGTTTGTCGCTCTACGATCATCTTGTGCACACATTGGGCTAAATAGACCGGGACCTACAGTTTAACGGGATTCCAAACCACTCACAAACATGCATGCCATCGCCAGGATTCGAACCTGAAGCCTGGGATACCAAAGGCTAGAACGTTAGCCACTTGGCCATCAGGTCGCTGCATACCTTGAGGAGACGGCTTGGAACAAGGAATAGGAATAATGGAAAACGGAATCTAGATCCCTAGGGTATTATATCAGGGGACTGGTCCGTCCTGCAGTTTAGGGGTTGGGCGTGGGGCTGGACTCTCCATCCCGTTAAAATCATTACAGTTAAGAAATTCAATGGATAAAGTAATCGGCGGACCTTAAGGAGACGTACTGGAACAAGGAATAAGGATAATGGAAAACGGAATCTGGATTGAACCGTTGGAACTTGAAACATGGACTTTGGCAATATCTGATGAAGCCCATTTGGGTATATTTGAGCGGAAGATTTTAAGGACTATTCTTGGAGGTGTTAGGGGACAGATTGTTGGAGAAGATGGTACAACGCAGAAATTTATAAATGCTATAAAGACCCAGATATTATAAAATTTATTAAGATCCATAGATAAAACTGGGCTGCTCATGTATTTAGAATTAAGGATTTAAGTATTTAAACAAATCTTTGACAATGGGAAAAAGCAATGGGATTTTGAAGCCACAGGGCTAAAGAGGAAAAGGACGACACAAGTTGCAATGGACAGACGCAGTTTAAAAGATTTTGCCGTACTAAAGTTTAAGAATTGGAAGACTATTGTAACCCAGATGATTGCATGGAAATCCCACCCTGGGCTGTCTATGTCTGCCCACTATTGATGATGATGATTATTATTCATTGATAAATTGGAAAAATCTAATTACTTGCTTTTAAATAGTTATAGTTATAAAAGTATGTATGTGCAAAATACATACAGGCAGTATAGATAATAAAACACAAAATTTTTAATTAAGTTACTATATTTACATTACAACAAGTTTCATAATCACATTGAAACTCCTGGAATTCTTGGTAGGCAAGTTAAATATTTACTTAGAGTAGAAAATAAATGAAAAATAGCTTCTAAAAATGAAAACAATGATTCCTTTTGTGATTAATGATTCTGAATCACTGTCAAAGGAAAATCTGGAACATTTTTATCTTTCCAAATCCGGTTACAGTATCAAATCTTTATGAAGTTACATTACAAGAGTGAAATTTCTATGAATTCACCTGTAGATAATGTATTATCGAAATAGTAAATCAAAAACAAAAGGTTCTACTTGGAAATACGAGATCAGATATTTATTTCAAAAAAAAAAAAAAATTCTTTCACAGTTCTGAAAAATTAATTTTTTTTTTTTAACCTATTTTAAAAGTGAAACTTCATCTTATTCGCTTTAGATAATTTGCTGTCAAGTGGTCCCAAATAAAAATAAATGTCTATTCAATAAAAATAGGTAACGGGACATTTACTTAAAGTAAAAAAGACAGATTGTAAAGAGTAAAAAAAAAAAAAAAAATAAACGATATGTTTACAAAAAAAAATATGTGAAATTCTATATTCAGAAGAGATACTACTGATAAATTGTTTTTTTCAAAAACTCTTTATTTATTCTCCCAAATTTATTTCATCGCCTTCACAATGCACTTATGCCAACTTTTTTCCAAACCTCAATGCATGCTAAAAAAATCATTGGCTCTTCAATCAACTCAAAACGGTGTACCTGGAGTGGACTTTTGAGTTTAGGGAATAGCCAGAAGTCTCATAGTGTGAATACGCTGCTTGTGGAACGATATGGACTTTATTTTTGGAGAAAACGTCATGAATAATCAATGCAGTGTGAGCTGGCGCATTCACTGTTTTCGGTACCAATCGAGATTTGACGCGTTTGAGGCCCAAAAGGAATTGACTGATCCTTTTGAAATTCCAACATCATCAGCACGGTCTCTAATTGTAAATTGACGGTTTGGAAGCACCAAATCAAAATTACCAACCAAAATATTTTTGGCTTGAGCTTCGTCGGTTGAGGTGGATGGTCGAGCAGAGCGCTCTTTGTCTTCAACGCGTTCTCTGTCTTCTTTGAACTCTTTATACCACTTCCAAATATTACTTTCCGATATTGGAACGCTCACCGAATGTCTTCTGCAACATTCTATACGTTTCCGCAAACAAAGTTGAATGCAAGTTTTTGCTGAATTAATTCAGACATTTCAAAAATCGCCGGAATCAGGTTTAGCGACTCACTTGGCCAAGCGTAACTCAAACTCAATGAATATTTTGACGTCAAATTTCACACAGAAATCAATAACAGTGTCAACAACCTAAAAAATAAAAATAATTGTAATTTCATATGCCCGGGAAATTTAAATTGAAAATTGGTTTTACTTTTTGGGCACAATAATACTTAAGGTAAAAAATAAGAGATTGTAAAAAGTAAAAAAAAAAAAATAAATAAAAATAAAATAAATAAACGATATTTTTTCCCCAAAATTGTGAAATTCTGTATTCGGAAAAGATATAGTACGCGGAAGAAGACCTTTAATGCTCAAATAAAGATATTAAACTAAAACAAAGATGAATAAATAAAAAAACAATGACATTAGATTTCGAGTCATGGGAGTTTTCTCTTTCAATGGAAACACAAAGCATGATGAAATAATATTGATATATTATCTAACACAACAAAATTTAGAAAAACGGAATTGCCGTATCACCAATCAAAAGTGCGCAGAGATCACAGCTATTTTTCACAATTACTTTCATAACTTCGCATAACAAATACAATCATATCTTGATTTACGAATTTAATTCGACCTTAACCTTGGTTGATATCTGGAAACCGGATGTGCTATGATTTTCCCCTTAAAAAATATTTCGTTCATTTTAAAATCCATAAATACAGAAATTTAAAACTAAATTCCTTTGGTCATATCCAAACTCTAGTAGTAATGATATGCCTACATGATTTTTACAAGCATGTAATGTGCTATACATTTTGATTGTAATAGATGGGTTAATTTTATTCCATATATCAGATTTAACAAATCCTAATCCAGATACAAATCCATCAACTTTTCCAAACACTTCAGCTCAGTATACTATTACCCGTAGTTGCTTACCAGTTAAAAAGCCAAGGGTAGAAAAATAAAAATAAAAATTTAATTTGCAGAATTATAGTGAATTATAATACAGAAAAAATACGCAATGGTACTAAGAAAAATATGTGAGGCACTAAGAAAAATATATATTGTTTTATAAAATAATGTAAACATTAATGAAACGATGAGTATACAATACAGAATGAATAAATAATGGTTATAAGCATACAGTATAGTACGATATGGTATACGCATAGTACGGCAAACATACTATACTATACGGCAAACAAACTATATATATAGTACGGTAAATATACGTATAGTACTGTAAACATACCGTATATATACGTATAGTACGGTATGATATACTACTGTATCCAACAAGTAAGACCAGTTTTCAATTTAAATTTCTCGGGCATATGGTATTTCAATTTTTTTTTTTTTTTTTTTGGGGGTTGCTGGCACTGTCCTTGAGATTTGTGTGAATTTGACGTCAAAATATTCATTGGTGTTTGAGTTTGTGAGAAGCTAAAACTGATTCCGGTGATTTTTGAAATGTCTGAATTAATTGAGCAAGATTCCGCAAGTTTCCAAGAATTTCTGCAACATTCTATATGTTTCCGCAACAAAATTTCGTTAAATTTTGGCAACATATAATGTTGCAAGAAAGCCCATCGGTGAGCATTCCTATATCAGAAAGAAATGTTTATAAATGGTAAAAGCAGTTCAAAGAAGGCAGAGAATGCGTTCAAGACGCTAAGCCCTCTTCAACCGACGAAGCTCACGTTCAAAAAATTAAGGATTTGGTGCTTGCAAATCTCCGTTAGAGACCTTGCTGCTGATGTCGGAATTTCAAAATTCCATTTTAAAAGATGCTTTGGGCCTCAAACACGTCAAATTTTGATTTGTACCGAAAACACAGGGCTCACACTGCATTGTTTTCGTGACATTTTTCGCCAAAAATGAAACCCATATCGTTTAAATTCACCTGGAATCTACTTTTGGTTATGCCCTTAAAAGACCATCAGGGACAGCGTTTTTGAGTAGATTGAAGAGACATTTTAAATCACCAGAATCAGTTTTAGCATCTCACAAAACCAAGCGTAACTCGAGCACTAATGAATATTTTGACGTGAAATTTCGCACAGATGTCAAGGTCAGTGCCAACAACCTAAAAAAAAAAAGAAAAAAAAAAAAAAAACGAAATACCACATGTCCGTAAATTTAAATTGAAAACTGATCTTACTTTTTGGACACAGTAGTACGTATAGTAAGATAAACATACTGTGTATATATTTATAGTAAGGTAAACATACCGCATATAAACGTATAGTAAGGTAAACATACCACATATATACGTATAGTAAGGTAAACATACCGTATAGTTTGATAAGCATACTATATCGCGTACGATATGGTATGCAAAAGATAATGAAAGTTTTCTGTCTATAGAGTATAAAATAAAAACTTTTGCAAAATACTTTTATTTTTGAAATGAAAGAACTGGCGAGAAAAAATTCAATTAATATTTCTGTCGCAACGGTTTCTTGAGATAGTTAATTGTTCATTTTCTTCTACAAAATTCATCAAATTGATGATTTTAATCATACCGAGTGCAAATATGATGAGAGGAGATTTAAAATGTCATGATTCTGAAAGAGTACAAGTAGTTGTATAGCGGAAAGACTCTCCGGTTTCCCTACAGGTTTCTGGATTTCTCTGACCATTAGATAAGAAATTTTAGGATTAAGGATTCCAGATGAACTTCATTAATTGGGTTTCTGAATTACCTCTAAGGCTTTCTTAATAACGAAAAGTTCACCTTGGAGAATAGAGTTGTTTTTGGAAAGATTTCACTTCCGATCGTCAATTAATTTGTCATTAATTAATTGGCCACTGCCGATTTCATATTTATCTGGGAAAATATTAATTAAAGAATCATATTTAAAGTTGCTATGAATACTG
Organism: Caerostris extrusa; assembly: GCA_021605095.1. Classification (NCBI taxonomy): domain Eukaryota; kingdom Metazoa; phylum Arthropoda; class Arachnida; order Araneae; family Araneidae; genus Caerostris; species Caerostris extrusa. Next base: position 63,926 of record BPLR01019890.1, read on the forward strand.
ATTTTTTTATCTGTGTCGAAATTGGATGTGTGCATTTCGAAATTTTTTTTTATTCTTCCTACATAACGTAATCATTTGGATTAAAACTAGCGTCGTGTAATATAAACATTCTCTGACCTTCCGTGATTTGTATGAAAATCGCTTCATATTTAATTGTCAGGCATAAAGTTATTTCAGTAATCACTTGCAAGGCTGAAGTAAAAATTTTGTTAAATTTCCTGTATTAAAAACTAAAAAAGAACGTTGAATTGAATTAAGTATTTCTTGTTTGTCTTGCAGTAAGATTGGTTGCCCATATTATTTCACCGTGTGAGAGCAGGAGCTCTATAATTGTTTTGTACAATAGTTTTCTGTGTTCTTTGTTGATTTTCCACTTGTTGATTGCAATTCTCTAGACAGGATTCAGCTTTGCCAATGGTTGATCGTTCTGTTGATTGATTGTTCTTTAAGATAGCAATCCAGTTATGTTTTTCATCTAAAATGGCGCCTAAGTATTTGAGGGTCTTCTTCTTCCAGTGAATATCTAGCCTTTTAAGAAAGTTCAATCTTTGACATTTACTACATGTTAATCACCAATTACTTTAAACAACAATGTTGGTGAAATTTTGCTTCTGTAAATGCTTTTGAAGGGAGTTTCAAATATAGAGGAATGTGCACAGAAATGTTTCCACTTGTTCTCTTGGATTTAGGGAATTATTTGCTTTGCAAAGTGCTCTTTTCTTAAAATAACTATTTGGGTTAGTAGATCTGTCCTCGCTTTTACTTTTTGTAATCATGTTCTGGTGACTTCCCATTCTTTTTTTCTTTACTATAAGCTCATTATTCTACCAAGTCAGTTTAGGCATGACAGATATATTTTTAGCACCATAGGTACAACGGCAAAGGTTAAAGATATCCCTTTGTAGAATTTTGTCGCTATTCTTAGTTCTTGTTTGTTGGTAGAGTGCAAAATTGTTTTGAGTATTCTTGTAACTCTAGACAAGTGTTTTACATATTTTTAGTGCCAACCACGGGCTGTTTTTAAAACGTAGATGCCTAAGAGTTTTGTATTCAGAAAATATGTTTGTCGTCACAAGCTTATGACCATTCATAATCTCCTCTTCAAGCACATTTCACTCCCATTTTTCAACAAATTCTGGATCTGAGGTAATTGTGACGATCGAGAATCCAGCTTCCTTGATTAAATAGAATGTGGGTTTCTTCTTTCTTTTATTAAGGCGATAAATCTATATTTTGCTAAAGAAGTTGTTTATTTGTTTTCCTTTGTTATCTTCATCATGATAGTTC
>BPLR01019891.1:0-31557 GCA_021605095.1 Caerostris extrusa
AATGCATAATCAATAGCACGTTAATCAAAATGCATCACATAAGCGTTTACCAAATTTATAACTGATTTTAACAATCTATTGTCTTATCAACGATGTCAGGAAGATAATTAAGCTTGTGTTTTGATTAAACATACTCTTAATAAGTTCAAAGCTTGACATAAATCTTCGATTACGACTTCTTTTACTTTTCTTAATTGGTGTTATTATTTCTAGCAGGCTTCTGCTTTATGTGAAATCTCGTTGGTCATATTATTAGATGTTTTCATAAACAAATAAATATCCTATTAGCTTTTTGTTTATAAATAATACTGGGTAATAAAGCATAGAATGTGGACTTCGATTAATAGTAATGGAATTGATTAAATAATGGAATATAATATAATCATATATAATCGAACATAATGGAATTGATTAATTAACAGGATTTAAAACTAATCTGATGCATTTCTGGTTACAAACTGAAAATAAACTTTGGGAGCTTTCACAAAACTCAACTATAAGGATCAAACATATACGGATCCGCTAATCCCAAAACTTATTAGGAGTACTATTCCAAATTAGCCGGGAGCAAGCTATGCATCAAACATTTAGCAGATTTTATTTCTTTTTTAAGTTTATATTTTTTCAGAATACGAAAACAATTTTTGAATGAAAATTATTCTCTTTATGAAAGTTTCACTGAGTTTTCTTTGATAAAGTTTTTTTATGAGTTTTTCGTTTTATCGAAACTGTTTGAATTGCTGTTTGCTGTTTAATTTATTTAATTTTTATATCTCTTTAATTTATTTAATTTTATAACTGTTCAATTTACTGTTTAATAACTGACAATTGCTGTTTAAATAACTGTTTAAATCGTTTGTTCGTTGCTTCCAAATCAAACGAAAAATCTGATCTTGGCGGAATTTGTGTCTGACTAACAGAAAAGTAACAAAACGTACACTAGAAATAATAGAAAATTTTTGCATAACGTTTTTATCGTCCGATATTTTTCTTCCTAGCGCGCATACTCATAGGAATAACTCAGTAGTGCAGTATTACTGATACGCATGCGCAATAGGTACAATGTTTCCTATGAGCTTGCGCGCTAGGATGAAAAAATATCGGACGATAAAAACGTCATCAAAAACTCTCTAATAACAAGAAATAATGAACGTTAATAATAAACAGAAACGATAACTTGAATAATTGGCACATAAAAGGGAAGGAGAATTATTTTAATCTTTTAACTTACTTTTGAGTGTTTTAAATGTGTAACTTTTATGCAAAAAAAAAGAAGAAGAAAAACGACATATAAGGGCGAGTTTCATGGCGACATGCTTGAACGTTACAGGTTTTTTTTTTTCCGGTTCTATAACGGTTTTGAACTTTGGGTAAAATTTTGAAGCAAAAAGCCCTCTCTGCTTTATACACGCAGCGCCTTATATTTGAAATATACTGTACAGGCTAGTAATAAATTTTTAAATCCGGTCATTTACATCTATGCTCACGAATTATACCCTTTAAACCTCAATTTTTTTATATTTAATTATTTTTCATATTTTATATTTTTACTTTTTTTTTAAATTTTTAATAGGCATGGACTCCAATAATACTAAAAATAATTAAAATAATCTATGTCCCCTCTCCCCTGAGGCATAAGGGCAATTCAGCTCGAAATTGAGGGGTTAGGATTTTCCATGAAAATTTCAAAATATCAAAAAAGTGTAGATTTTCAAATTTCAAAAAGTGTAGTTTTCCAAATTTTTTTAACTTTTATTTATTTTCACTTTAAAATTTTAACATTTTAACTTTGTCTTTTAATATTGTTAATTGTTTTCCTTATTCATTTTTTACATTGTTTTAAGTACTATAGTTCTTTTTATTCAATGTTTTAGTTATTATGATTATTCAAGCATATTTTTTAAAGACGATTTATTATGTAATAAAATAAAGACGTCAAACAATGCTGTTTCCATATTTTTTGTACCCTATTTGGACCTGCACTTTAGAAGAAAAAAATTGCGAAAAGTCAGATAAAAAAAAAAAAAAAGTCAGAAAAAAAAAAAAAAAAAAAAAAAAATGGAAAACTCCTTTTTTTTAACTTTTATGTATTTTCCCATTAAACTTCACTTGTTTTCACTTTGTTCCTTTTCCACTTTGTTATTAATATTGTTAATTTTTACATTGTTTTTAAGTACTATAGTTCTTTTTATTCAGTGTTATTAGTTATTGTGATTATTCACGCATATTTTTTCAAAGACGATTTATTACAATTATATAATAAAATAAAGACATCACACAATGATGTAACCTTTTTTTTTTTTTTTTTTTTTTTTTGTACCTTATTGGTAGATTCGTTGGAAATTTTAAGATTTGGGCGCGAACCAAAAAAAGTAAAGAACCGTTTAAAGTTCCGCAGATTTACACAATCCATCATTTTGGCAGACACAAATCAGAGTTTCAACGTGAAAGTCAGCTTTGTTCCCATGCCTGGAGAATTTACGTGGAGGCGTTTCTGGTTTATGTAAATGAATTGAAGGTGAACGTAGCACTTTCACTCCTGACACCTTAAGCATAAAATAAAAGAATTTCAACGTGTTCCGAAAACATTTCGCAAAATCAAAACAAATCGTTAGACCGCTTGTTTCGGCTTCAAGAAAAACTATTTAAAAACATTTTAAAGTCTGGGAAGACTATTCTCTAAAAACAGCCCCAGAATAGAGACAGCGGGGCCCCTTTTGTTTATTTTAAATCCTACTCACACGATGTTATTTTTAAATTAAGGATTTATTACCAGTTAGTACTCTTTCTGTGTGGTTACCTTAAACGTGCTCTATATAGAAAAGGCTGCGGTTTTTTAAGCATAACGCGCAATATAAGTTGTCGTCCTAAATTCAAGCAAAAACTAGATCTGAACCAGAAATATACACCTTTTCAAGTTCTGTTAGGCTTGTTAAATTATTAATTTTTATTTGAAATGTAATTGACTTTTAAAGTTTATTATTATAATCTTTCATTTAAAATACCAATTGTTACAATAAGCATAAGCATTGTTGCCTTTTAATTATATTGTATTTAATTTATGTTGTGTTATTTTCTAAAAGCAAAGGATTTATGGATAATGGTTCATATTATTATCATCTTCATATGAATCATTATCCCTAATATAATATAATTATCATAATTCTTCTTATCATCTTCGTATGAATCATTATCCATAATATAATATAATTATCATAATTCATATTATCATCTTTATATGAATCATTATCCATAATATAATATAATTATCATAATTCATATCATCACCTTCATATGAATCCTTATCCATAATATAATATAATTAACATAATTATATTATTAAATTCCTTTTATTACATTATATTAATGATAATGATTTATATGAAGCAGGGCTCAAATACAGAATGCATTAACAAGCTAAATAAATGAATTATGTATTTGAGTCATACTTCATGTTACATATTTTTCCTATTTTAAGGTATTGATTAAACATATATGGAAATAATAATTTTTTAAGGTATTGATTAAATATATATGGAAGTAATTATTTTAAGGTATTGATTAAATATATATGGAAAGAATTATTTTAATGTTAGAAAACATGTACATTTTGGAACAGCATTCTTCAAATGTATTTATTCCTCTTGTGAGTAAGGAGAAAAAGCCTCCTGTTGTGCACCCTAAATAACACTGAATCTGTTATAATATCCGTATTTTAGACGTCAATGTCGAGAAGTTTAGTTCTCTTGCTACTAAATTTCAATAAACAGGACTGATAAATAATAGAAAGTATCACGAAATGTTTTTGAGAGTATACAGGCTTCCCTTTTTAATCTAAAGATACGAACGGCACTTTTAAAATTATGAAATACAGAACTATAATTGAATTCTTAGTACTGTGATATTTTCTTCGATATTCTTCTTCAAAATAGCATTCTAAAAATTTTTTATGAATTATTTTCAACGATTGCATATATTATTGCTACATCGATAGCCATTTCGTTACCTATGTGGTGTTGAAAGATCGGCAGATATTTTCTCCATATCATCTTTGAAATCAATGTTTGGTTTTACCTCTATATTTAGAAAGATAAGTTACCTTGAAGAGCATGTACATCGAGAATTCTTTCAGATGTTACAAACAAGCTTTCAGATGTTGAAACAAGCTATCTACAATCTATGATTGCAATTCCACAATCTTATAATCGATAGAGTTACTACAATCTTACAATCTATGGCTAGCCACGCGATTACAACAATTCCAACAACAGTTTCAGATGTATTTATAAAGATACAAAGGAAATGTAACAAAGTTCTATATATAAATATGAAATTTATGACATCATTAAAGACTTATTTTAGAGTGGATGCTCAACATAGTATAAAGGTGTGTTAACCATCAAGCCCAGTGATTTCAAACAGAAAATATGCGGCGATGCATATATGGTAATTTAGGCAGAGACGTATAACCCGCAGGAGTAATTTCAAGGAAACATAACTCATAGAAGTAATTTTAATTTGCAACGGCGTATAGCCCTAAGGTGTAATCCGGAAAAATAAAAGATTCGATATAAGCTATGTACGATTCACGCTTGTTCAAGTCATTTCTTTGACGTACCATATACCAATTAAGTTCTGTTTTTATGTCTCTATATACCTATTTACTCTGGCTCTCGGTACCACAGACTGCAGGTTCGAGTCCCGACGGGACCATGGATGTCTGTAGTGGTTTTGCCTGAACTTTAAACCGTAGGTCCTGGTCTAATATGATTGTAGAGCGTTGGGCATACGGTTGACAACCAACCCTACCCCATAAAAAGATAACAACATCTCATGTTTCGGAATCTGCCAGGCATTGAAGAAGAATATTTAATATTATAAAACTACAAAATGTTATGTTAATTATATTCTAGTCTTATAACATTTTCTAGTTTTATAATATTAAATTCAGTTTAACTATACAAAAAAAAAAAATTATATTATAAATTTAAGATTGGAGAAATCGTAGAAAGTGGAAGAGCTATGGGTAAAAAGCACTTAGGTTGCTATTCTTATAATTTATTTCTTGAATGGGTAGAAATTTAAAAATGGGTATTGTTTACATTCATTTGCAAATTGTTTTTGTCACTGAATGTAAAAATTTGCCCACTCACTTATAAAAATAAGCAGGAAAATAACGAGGAAGCATATTTGTGTGAAGAAAGCTATATTTCAATATTTCCCTGTAATAAAAAAGCATTTTTAAAATTTCATATGTTTTTCGCTTCTTTTAAAACCTTATTCATATAAAAATACTTTGAACTTTTAACACACATACTTTATCAATTAATTAACTTTGCAGGCATCTGAATTATATCACTTAGTTTGACAAATACCAAGAAGTTTGATCTTCATATTAATGGCTTCGATTATCATCGCTAAATATATACTAAGTGTTTGATTTACTATACTTAATAATTTATCTACTTATAAATACTATACTATAATTTACTATACTTATAATTATTTATCCGATTTACTATACTTAATATAATATCAATCTATTTTTAAAAACTTTAAAGGAATTTTTAATATCATCAAAAGAATTAAAATTACTTTTTTTGTTTTATTTATTGCTAGGTTTTTTTTTTTTTAATTTTTTGGTAATTAATAAAAATAATTTTTTAAGTTAATTTGAATAATTTAAAATAATTTTAATCATCATAATTTTGTAATAAAAGACCATTCAGAAAAGTGAAATTTGTATTTCACATACATAAAAATGTTTTCTTTTCGTTGTTTTTTATTTATTCAATTTTTTTTACACATTTTTTTCAAAATATTAAATCGAAATTTTTTTTTTAATCATTTATTATCTTAAATTATTCTTATTAAGATGATGGATTGTTTACTAATCAAAACTTTGCATATTATTTAATAGATAGTCAGAAGACTATACCAATTATTAACAAATTTAGAAAAAAAGTCATTTTTTTTTCTAATTACGATTTAGCTAATTGGAAAATGTTTTTTATTATAAGTATCAATATTTTTTATGCAAAAGTGACTGCTTTTTTTTTTGTGTCATCGTCATATATCAAATTTTTGCTGTAAAACAGAATTATAACAATATTAAAGTATTTAGCAGATTAATTTTTATTAGGTAAGAAAATTCGGTTTCTAATTTGAAGTAAAAAATGAAAATGCGTTTAAATGTTTGCATTAGCTATAAATAGGTATAAGAAACTTTCATGGCCTCAAAGGTATAAGAGTCGATCGGGGACAAAAAAAATTATAATCATTTACTTGCAATTTAAAAATTAATCTTCTGAAATAAAAAGCCATTTCAAAACATCTTATAATGTAGTTTGGCCTCCTTAGAAAAATAAATAAATATGAAGATCATTATTTTTTTTCCTCTTAAAGCATGTTTATTAAGGATACAGGAATTAAAAGAATAAAAGAAAAAATGTAGAACAATATAAAAAATATAATATAAAGAAATTAATAACTCACATCTAAATATCGATAACAATCGTCAAATAACTGAAAAGGTTACTGACATTCGTGAATGATCCTTTAAATTAAATCTTTTCTTCTGCCCTACTCGTGGCTCAGCGCCAGCGCTCGCCGCTTGTGATCATTAGGGTGGACGTTCAATCTGCTGGAGGCTTTGTTTTTGCCACTGTTTCAAAAAACAAGGAGACTCGATGGCGTTTGTGATGTTCAACCTCTTTAGTCGGACTACCCAGTGGAAGTTTTCCGGGTTTCCTTCCATACGATACGCGCTGCCTGATGGCTAATTGGCTAGTGCTCTGGCCTTTGGTACGATAGGCTTCAGGTTCGAATCCTAGCGGTGGCAGGGATATTTGTTAGTAGTTCGAAATCCACGTTAAACAGTAGTTCCCGGTCTATTTTGCCTAAAGTGTGCACTAGATGACAGTAGAGCGACAAACCAAACCAAATCACTTTTAAACTATGTTCTGATTTGAGAGTGCCTCAGCGAATACCCGTATATTCTCGCATGTTTCTTTAAAAAAGTTTTTTTAAGTCCAAATATGATACAAAAAGATAAAAATTCCAAGCTATCACTTGGTATAGTGAAAATTCTTTGAAGCGGAGAAAAAAACGACTTTCTGCTGATCAATTTTTCGCCTACCAGAATCACGAAAGGTGGTGAAACATGCATTATAAGTTGCATCCAGAGCAGAAATAACTTTTTTTTTTTTTTTGTGCGTTGCGCAATCTATTAGCACTCAAGTCTGGACGCAAGTTTACGAGTGACTCTTAAGAACGCTGGATCAACGTGCACTTTGGTCATGCTTTACTATTGTCAAGTTAGCTTACTCTTTTCATAGCTTTCCTCAAAAAAAGTGGTATGCAAAATATGAATCATTTTCATTTAAGAAAAACAATAACAAATAAAAAAATATTCTGTGCTTGTCTGAAACATTTGATTATCAATTTTTACATGTAACTAATATAGACTAATGATAAATACTTTAAAAATTTAAGTTTAAAAAATATAATTTTTTTTCTTTATGATTTATGTACATCCAAATAGTTTTTCTTTGGTACGAAATAAAGTTGGTTAACTTTTTGTTGTTTAAAATGTATACAGCTGTTTTCATAAATTTCGTATTAAAATTTAAATGAAAATAATTTTTTTATTAAATGATTTTGAAATAAATTTTTAACATTCTATTTAATAATTTTAAAATAATCTGAATGGAGAAATAATATGACGCCCATCCTCCTAGCTGGTTATAAAACCTGTGTTTTTATGATTAAAACGTTTGTCATTTTTCTTTTCTTTTTGGTTATATCATAACAAATTGTAAAAATTTAAACTGTTTTTATTTCTTTTATATACTTAAAATGGACTAAAGCAATTTCATTTTTTAATATTTTATACATTTTAAAAGTATTAAAAATACCATAAATAACTTTTATTGATACTTTCCAAGTTACGTCAATTGCAGCTGCTACTGTTTCAATATTTTGAATTACAAAACAATTGAGATAAAAATACATCATTAAATTGACAATCTACCCTTAACAATTGAACTTATTTCTTTTTAATGTAATAAATGAACATTACGAAATATCAAATTCATTTTTACCGATCTGCCTATTAACCTGTAGCCCAACTGCTTCAGTACCAATTGGTTTTAATTAATTCTTTAAATGATGTCTTACATTATACAAATGGTCGAAATCTTTCATTCTATTGATATGACTAGAGTAAGCAAACTTGAAATTTTTCCAATTTGTTCAGCCCATAATTTGATAAACAATTTTTTGTTCACTAGAAATTTCTATTCCTGTACATGTTGTTTTATAGCCTGATGGCCGAGTAGCTAGCTCTCTGGCTCTCGCTACCACAGGTATCGGGTTCGAATCCTGGCTGTGCAATGGATGTTTGTAATAGTTCGGAATCCACTTTAAGCCATAGGTCCCTGTCTCATATGACCGTAGTGCGTCACAGAGCCCAATCAGACTTCTTCTCACCTACATCATTCTCAAACTGTAAAGAGGCAACTCAGCTCTATTCGCAGTGATGTGATGTGGTGTGGTGTAGTAGTAATAGTGTACACATTGTACTCCTTATATTAACTACGTCACCAAAAGTAATTTTTATTAATTTGATTACACAAGAAAATTGTCATATGATATAATGGAGAGCATAGGGATTGATGTTATTTTACTTAAATTTATAAAATATATAGTTAAATTTATACATATAATATTAACTTATTTGACATTTATTCATTATCTAAGTGAAGTTAGTATTTCCAACAGTTACATTCTGAATTGTAAAATAAGAAATATAAAATATGCCTATATGTAAAAAAATATTTTTAAATTTTTATGACGAACAATATAAATTATAACAACTTGTGACTTCTTTAGGTAAATTAGGTAATATTTTAGTGTATATTTTTTCAACTTGGAATGCCTTTTAATCTCCATTTTAATGTATTAATTTAGAATTGATGTAAGTTTGTGTTTAATTAGTTTTTGTTGTATTCCAATTAATTTTAGATGATGCTTCGAGATATCTATGCCCAATATCATATTGTTAATTGCAGGATTCAATTAATTATCAACTAATAAAACATTATTAGATTTAAATAATTTTTAAACAATCACAAAATAAGAAAACTGAAACATACCACAAAGATAATCTACACCTTGAAATTTTGTGTACTAATTCCTTTATAACAAATATTCAAATGATTAAGTTTTTACGATCAATCATGGTTAGTTCTGGTCATAACAAATTTTTCTACTGAGCGATTATCCTTATATTAAACAGATAATAATTTCGTACTGTTTACTTTTTCTCTCTGTTGTCGTTGCAGTTACCTGGAGATAAAACGGATATGGTCATTACAATGTTATCGAAGTCTTTATAGCCAATAATAGTTTGAACAACCTCAAAACTGACGCAAAGTTGGGATGAGAAAACCTAATTGGCAATACGGAGCATTAGCGGCCATCTGAAACATACTTACACTGCTGTGCATAAACTCTGCTGATAATGGTTGCTACAAGGAATTCGTCAACGGAATGAAATCTGTAGTAGGCCAAGGTGCACGAATACGAAACAAGATCGGATAATTGTGAAGCAAGATAGGCTAGAATTGCCTAAACGGTAACATTGCTCATTATCCAAAGTGGCACCTCCTCTTCAACACCACTAGTGGCACCTTTCAATATCTGACAGCACTTGGTTGAGGGAAGTTATAATCACAGCTGTCTTTAAGTCGTTCTACCTTTAGCCCCACAACATCGACAGACTCGTTTCGAATGGTGTCGCCATTAATCATCATGGATGCCAATAGACTGGCATCACATCATTCAGAGATAAATTATACTTGGAGCAGATGCCCATCAGGTGTATGAAAAACCAATGCCAGAGAATCTAATTAATCTTGATTATTTTACAGAGGTACACAGCTATTAACTTTAGTGTGATTCATGTGCAGTGCTATATTTTAAGACACTATATCATCCAATGGCATCCTACGTATAACTTTAATAAATCAGTAATGCGCTGATGAAATACTGATGTTATTTGCATTACCCTTAATGACACCTCCTGTAGCCATTTTTCTACAAGATAATAGTAGGCTCCTTGTGCTTCCGTATCCCTGGACTCTCTCTCTATGCTGTTGATATTCATTCTTCAGTAGCAAGATAACCAAACCTGTTCATCAGCTGCACATGTATGGGGCATGATAGGCTGCCAGATTCGGTCACTCCAAAATGTTATGGATATGGATAAATAATATAGGAATGCCAAACTGATGTATCGCAGGATGAGATTAGAAATCTTCTTAGAAAACTTCTTACATAGACGTACAAAAGCATTCATTTCTACCAAGGGAAGGTACATCAATTATTGATTTGAGCATTCCATATTCAATTGCTAGCAATTGATAGGTCCTAGGGCTTTGAATTTCTCAGGGTTTTTTTTTTTCAAAATAATATTCACTAAAACTTATTTAACTATAACTATTTAAATTCAAATTCAAATTATTCGTCCGTCCATACAGATCATTCAAAATGTTTTTTGAGGCTAACTATTTAAAAAAACTATGTCTTTAAATTGTATCAGAGATAACTTGTAAACATCACAGTAATACATGTAAATATAGCAGTAATACATGTAATATATGTAAACGTAGCAGTAATACATGTAAGCATAGCAGTAATGTATGTAAACATCCCAATAATTATATTGTGTGCAAAACTTTTAATTGATCATAAGAACTTAACAAATGAAATTAGCTTTTTTTTTTAAATTCAATCAATAGGAAATTTAAAATAGTTTTCAAATACAGAACATTAATAAAGAATTACTTCCAAAACTGTATTATCTAGCCATAAGAGAGTCAAAAAAATTATTTACATTTTTTCATTTTAAAAAATTAAGGAACATTTTGAAATTCATCTTTAATTTTTATCATGTAACTAAAAAAAAATTTTAAAATAAATCTGAACGTGAAGATTAAATCAAAATTTCCTAATCTGAAACAAAGCATATAGATAGATAAATGTGTATGTAAACAAAAGATTATCAAGTGATAAATGACTATATTTATCAAGTTTTATTAATTTTTTTTTTTTAAATGTGTTATAGTGATATGTAAAGCTGGAAGAATTATGCTGTAGTGATATGCTTTTAAAGTTTATATAGTTTATTATATACTGTATTATAGTTTATTGATTTTTAGAAAACTGTATTATATTCAGTATGTAATGATATTTTAAAGAAAAACCATAAAACTTTTATTGTTAACGTAAGAAAATAAAATTCAACTCTCTTAAACTATTGTAAAATGACAGCTGCAAAATCATTGAAAGTTAAATATTTCTTTTCGTATAACAACAAACCATTATTTAATGTAAAAAAAAAAACTCAAATAATTCCAAAGAAAGAATGGAATTTTATAAGTTCACCTTGAAACTGTAAAAAGAAACATATTTTCCTGAACATAAGTCCATAAACCTTATGTCGAACGCACTCAACGTAAAAGTGTATAATCATGTTTTATAACAAAATAAACCTTAACTAGCATTTATAGATTTCAAAAAAGAACATTCAAGAAAATTACACATTTGTATATCTGAAAATATTACTTCATAATTAAATTATAATACCCTTATATTCAAGTTTGTCATATATATCAGATAAATAATCATTGAAGTAAAATATATTTTCTTTTGCTTCTAAATCAAACAATATCATTGTAATAAAGTTTTAATTTTATTACTTTTCAGCACCATATTTATTTTGTAAAAACAATTAATAATTAATATTTTCAATAAAACAATTAGTTGTATTGAAAATATTAGCTCACGTGAGCTTTAATCCATATTTTGTCAAAAAAAATGTAGCAAATTCAGCGTTACATATGACGAAAGAAATGGCGTGCTTGATATCTATAAAAGAAACGGGAAGAATTTCTTTCTGGGTGATTTTTCAGTGGAATAGGATTACATTTAAATGTGGATAAGAAAACTCCTCGATAGATAGATTAAATCACTACTACTTTTAAACTGCTTGGTTCATCCACTCTTACCCGAAGCATCCACTATTGCATTTCAAGGTCAGAGCTTGAGCTACTTGAGGTTTTAAGTGTGTGTGTGTGTAATAACAGGTAGGCCTCACATAGCACTTATGTATCCGCAAACAAACAACCAAATGATGGTGAGGAGAATAGTGCCTTTCGGGAGGACTTTTAGGGGTTACTTTCAGCATTAGCGTGTCTTATAGGAGAAAACCAAGAAAACTCCCACTAGACAGCCCTACTATTAGCTCTCAAGACCTTTAATTCATATTTTGTAAAAAGACTGTAACATATTCAGCGTTACCCATGACGAAAGAAAAGGTGTGTTTTATATCTATAAAAGAAAAGGGAAGAATACTTTCTGGGTAACCTTTTAAGTGGAATGGAATTATATTTAAGTCGTGCATCAGAAAAACTGCCCGATAGACAGTTTGAACCGCTATTATTTTTAAACTGCTTGGTGTCGAACTCGCTATCTCTTACTCCAAATATCCACGATTGCATTTCAAGGTGAGAGCTTGAGCTACTTGATGTTTTTGTATGTGTATGTGCGTAGTAGTACTCAGTAGGGCTAATATACTACTTATGTATCCGAAAACAATCAACCAAATGATGATGAGGTGAAATAATGCCTTTCGGGGGGGACTTTTAGGATAACTTTCAGCATTTGTGTGTCTTATAAGAGAAAACCAGGAAAACTCCCACAAAGCAGGTGATGAGAGGCATATATTAGCCCAATCGCCATACATTTCCCCAGATCCTTTTACATATATTAGCCCAATCGCCATCGAGTCTCCTCCCTTCTGAAAGCAATGACTACAGCAATACCGCTAGCGGATTCGAACCTCTTGCATGCTTGCTTACTGGGTGACCTTTTCAGTGGAATTGGATTATATCTCCAAGCATCCACAATTGCATTTCAAAGTGAGAGTAGTGCATTTCGGGAGGACTTTTAGGGGTCACTTCCAGCATTTGCGTGTCTTGTAGGAGAAAACCCAGAAAACACCCACCAGGCAGCTCTACTGTCGATGAGAGGCATTTTTACGTACATTGCCACAATCCCGTCGAGGCTTCTCGCTTCTAAAAGCAGGGACTACAACAATGCCACTAGCGTATTCGAACCATTTACATGCCTGCTGCGCAAGTTGTCACTGGGCCACGAGTTGGGCTGCTTTATGGTTAAAGTGTAGTATTTCCGACCGACGAAGAAATCTGAACTGAAATTCCCCTGATCTATATCAGGGATGGCACGATAAATTTTTAAACCAAAAACAAGAAGGAAGCTTTGCGAATCTCCAGATGCTGTCCCAAGGGGTATTTATTCCAAATTGTGGCATGGATGCATTTCCCGACCACAGTGTAACCTTACATTTGCTGCATAGATCAAGAAAAAAAGCACCACTTATAGTTTTATGAATATACCATTTTAAATTTAAATTGGACAAATACTACTGTCTAAAATAAAGTAGTTTAGATCGTTTGGCAATAAGAACGTAGCATTGCATCATGGTTTGCGCTGTTGCGTCATCTTTTAAGTGAATGCGAAAACATTTTTTTTCTGGTATACCCAGAAGATGTGCTACTATATTTACAACAAAAGGGGAATTACAAAGTACGGACTGGCAACTGGCAACTGGCGTACCGATTACGGAGTACCAACAGGGGAAATACCCCAAAACCTCCTCATCTTAATTAATAAATAAGTTTAGAATTCTAATTGGCTGCTTAATTAATGTTAGTAAAAATATTAAGATTAAAGTTTCTAAATTTAATGTATGGTACTCAAAAAAAAAAAAAAAAAAGAAAAAGAAAAAATACTATTTGTAAAAAAGTAAGATAAAAAATAAAAGAATTTAAAAGTTAAATTTTAAATTCGGTACAATTAGGGACCAGTTGTCGATGCCATAGACTATTACAAAACGTAAACAACCCCCCAACTCGTTGCTTACTAAACACTGATTGGAAATCATGCTGAACTGTGAGAGCCAATAGGAGCATCTGAAAGGTAAAAATTAGAAACAAAGTCCCCACAAAAAAAAGACCCATCACAGAACCTGTGAATTTTTTTTTTTTATTTTATAGTTTTTATTTGATTTTTAATTTTTATAATTTTTATTTTTTATTTTTATAGTTTTTATATCTATCCTTTTATTTTCCTTACAAAAAAAAGGGGTAAAAAAAAAGCGAACGAAAAATAAAAACCTAACTTAGTTACTAGTCGGAAAGTTATAAATGAATTTAAAGCACAACATAGCAATAAAAAGGGAATAGAAAAGGAACAGAGTTCTGATCTGAACCCTCAACCTCGCGGTCAAAGATCCGAATCTTTACCTCTGCGCCAGTTCGTTAAAATTTAATTTACATTTAGTTTTTAAGCCAAAAGTAATCGTCAGATACGCATTGAGATAACTTCTCAATGAGCAAGGCTCACCCCATTACCTGAACTCGCTAACAAAGTACGGAGAGTGTACATTTTCTATTACTGTAATGTTTCTGTAATTTCTTTTTGTCGAGTGCTATAGGAGAAAGTGACGCTTGGAAAAAATTTGGAACATTTTTCATTCTTTGTCAAATTTCATTAAATTTTAATTATATATTTGTAAATTGAAATACAAGGATTTAATATTAATTTTGTTTAAAAATAAATTATTATTTCTGTTTAAAATGAGTTACCTTTAAAAAAAACACGTATAATACAAAAATTTAAGATGCATTTTCAATGGCCACTTATGTATAAAGTGTTCAAATGATGAAGGGCTTCATATCAAAGGCTTCACAGACACTGTTTCAAAGATCGAGGAGAATCGATGTCGTTTGGGATGTTCAGCCCTCTTGCCTCGTTTGTCGGACTACCGGGTGAGAGTTTTCCAGGTTTTCTCCCATACGATACGCAAACGTGGGATAGTTCCCCTAAAAGTCCTCCTGGAAGGCACTGCCCTCCTTCTTCAACGACAATGAGGTAAGTCCTACTTCTACCTACCTATGGGTACTCCATCACAATAGAAGCTGTCCCACCCCCTTTTCCTTATTCCATGAGACCACACGGTTTCTTGACTAGGTCTAGATGTTGCCGTCTATTAAGTCTAATATGGAAAAAAAAATTATATAGCTTACTTAAAAGTTAAATAATATTTTGATATTTACTCTTTTTAAGGAGTAACAACAAATACATTTTCTTTTTTAATTAAATAATATCATTATTTGTTATTGCTAATGTATTAATCGTATCCCGCAATAAAATAATTTTGTACAGCAATAAATTAATAATTGGCTATCTAATTCTACTAATTCAATATTATTTTTTTTTTTTATGTTAGTGTCTTGTGTAATTAGTATACGCTGAACAGTCTCTAGTTTGATTTGTTTCTCTACGGTCATGCACATTTCAGGATAATTAGACCGGGACCTACAGTTTAACGTAAATTCCAAGCCACTAACAAACATCCATGCACCACCAGGATCCGAACCTCATGCCTGTGAAACCAAGGTCAGAGCGATAGCCAATTGGCCATCACGTCAGAATTTTCTCCAGAAAGCCAGATTGCAAAAGCAAGACGCTTACACATATCGATACAATCCCCATCGAGTCTTAGCATTTTTGATAGCTGTGACTACAACGCATGCCACCAGAGGGAATCAAACCCATCGTCCTGCAACAAGTTATCTAAGCGCGCATTCTACGAGTCAAATCTCGGTAACTATTGTATATAAAAATAAATTGATTTTTTATAACTGTGACTACAACGCATGCCACCAGAGGGAATCAAACCCATCTTCCAGCAACAAGTCATCTAAGCGCGCATTCTACGAGTCAAATCTTGATAACGATTGTATACAAAATAAATCATCAAATAATGCCTTAATTCTTCAAACCATCTTCAAAAGTAAGAATAAAAATGTGGTTTTTTTTTAGAGCAAATAAAAAAATTTAATGTTTCAGGGGATAATTTTTAGGTCGTAATTTTAGATAAAAGAGTTAATAGTTTTAGGATAAAAGAAGAAAAACAAGAAGAAAAAAAAAACCTTTGAATTACATCTACGCTCTTAGTTTTAATCTTATAACTCAAAATGCCATTTTATTTTATTGCTTTTATTTTATTTTACTAATAACACTTTTTATGTCCGAGTTTCAGTTAAAGTAAATCACATCCGGGCATAATTTTTCCATGTATAATTTTCGAAAAGAAATTGATCCAATTATTTTATTATTTTATTATTTATTTATTGTTTCATTTATTTATTTTTTATCGTTTCATTTTTTATTTTTTATTGTTTCATTATTTTATTTTTTATTTTCATTTTTATTATTTCATTTATTTATTATTTATTTTTTTTTCATTGCTTCATTTATTTATTTTTTATTATTTCATTTATTTATTTATGTTGTTTAACTTAACTTTTATTTTTAGGGGTCCTTTACTACATATTCACTACCATTATTCCCTGATAAAATTTTGAACTTTTTGAAAGGCTGTGCAATTTATCTGGTCTATTTCAAATACAACAAAGACAGTGAAATCACATTAAACATTTAAAATGAAAACAATCGACTGGTAACGTTAAAACAAACTTATGTAGAGCGGCATGCTAATCGTAGTCAAGGCAGCACTATAAGAAATGAAAATGAAAAAGTGTGTAAAAAATCTGCAAGAGCGTGATGACGCTGGTGGTGGGCGTGTCGTATTTGGCGTGACTGACACGTGCACACGCAAATCAAGTAAATGAGTTTGAAATCGGCCTCCAACTCCATTGGCCATTGAAGAAGCGGACTCATTTTAAGTTCGGTTTTGAAAGAAGCGATTCAGTCGGCGTTTCGCTTTCGACGGACGAGCAGTCCTCGTTCCACTTTCATTCATTCTCGGGCAGAAATAGACAGCATTTTGCTCGATTGTCATTAAAAGACGTGCCTATATTTCATGCGGTAAGTGACTTCACATTTTTTGTCTTTCACCTGTTGTGCAACAGCGCCTAGCGCCTCGCATAGATGAACGGTGTGTGTTTTAAGATGATTTCGCTTAAATTTCTATTTTGGTGAAAACATAGCGGTTTTATTTTTATTATTATTTTTTTAATATTGGAGAGGAAAAAATTGCTTAATAATTGTTACTTGTGTGAATTATTTTTATTATTAATATATAGGAATTAATTATTTTTTGTTATATCGAATTATTATTATAGTGAATTAATTATTTTTCAAACAGCGGATTTTTTTTTTTAATATTGGGAAGAAAAATTGCTTAATAATTGTTACTTATGTGAATTATTTTTTATTATTATTTTATACGAATTAATTATTTTTTATTATATGAATTATTGTTATACCGAATTAATTATTTTTATTTATACGAATTAATTATTTTTCAAATAGTGGATTTTTTTTTTTTTTTAAATATTGGAAAGAAAAATTGCTTAATAATTGTTACTTGTGTTAATTAATTTTTATTATTAATTTATACGAATTAATTATTTTTATTATTAATTTGCATGAAATGATTAATTTTTGTTATTCATTTAAATGATGGTAATAGTTTTTATGAATATGCTTATTTTTTTTTTTTTATTTATTTATTTTTTTTGATAGCACATGTAACTACAAAAAAAATTTATCTTTGAAATATAGACTTTTTTTTTCAATTATTTATTTATACATTTTTTAATGCAATTTGTGGGATGTATTTATATCATTAATAATTTACCGGATTTATTTACTTATTTGTTTTTATTTTTATTTTTTAACGTGATTAAAACCTAATAAAGAAATTGGAATCAAATTAATTTTCAAAAGCATGTATGTTTAAAAATCAAACCCTTAAAAAGAAAGTGTCTCTCGTTTATTTAATTCCATTTTTTATTTATTTATTTTATTTTAGTTTATTTATTTATTTATTTTTTTTATAAACTGCATGCTGTTTGTAATATTGTCATCTTCACGTATTATTAATATATGGCAAACTCATATTAAAATTAACACTATTTATATATCCCTTTATACAAAACAGATTAAATTATACAACAGTTAAATTTCAAAATGTATTCAATGGAATGTATGTTATGTTAAAAATACCAATCCTAATTTTTGATAACAAATCAACGATACAATAAGATTAAACCTTTTGCAATTCCGTTAGTTTAAACATTGTTTTTGTTTTCATTCGTAAAATTACCAAATTAAAATACTATAAATGTTAAATATCTAAGAAAATAAATTGAATTTTAAAATTATTGTATTAGCAATTTATTTGTTATTATAGCAATTTACTTGTTTTTAATTAATTTATTTATTTAATATATTCTTATGGGAACCTCGTAGTTCCAGAAAATTCAACACTATTTTTTTTTTCTCAATGGGAAACGTTGAATCATAAATAGCAAACATATTCTTAAAGATTTGTAAATATTTGAATATTTGAGAAAAAAATGGTTTTTATTTGATTTCAGAATATTTATTTTAGAAATGGTTAATCTTGAGAAATATTTGTGTTTTAATTCATCTCACGGTATTAACATCTCTCTATCTCTATCTATCTATCTCTCTCTCTTTCTGTCTCTCTCTCTCTCTTTTTTCTTCTTCAAACGTTATATAGGATTATTATACAGGTATAAAATCTTTTTTTACGCGTTAATTTTTTTTTTCATTATTATTCATTTTTTTTAATATTTTACCTTAATGGAATAAATTAAATTTTACATTATTTATTTTCTATTGTTATTTGATAAGGAAGTGATCCATCACAATTGGATACGTGATATGCTACTTTTATTTATTTGAAATGAAATTTTACGTGGATTTTTTGTTTTTTACTTGTTCAATATTTTATTTACTTAAAAAATGTTAGAGATTTTTGTATTATTGATTAATGGAAACCATCGATACATTAAAGATATTTATTATATTGGCACATTGGTGAAAGATAAGCATTTTCTTTTTATATTTTTACCTTTTATTTATTTTCTTTAAATATCAAACTTTTAAGATCACTGATTTTATGATCCTTGTTATACGATACGAACCTTGTTATACGGTACACCCCTGAGGATTTGTGCCTTCCGGGCAAACTATCTAACGTAACAGCCCCGTGTTTGAATATGGTATGAGAGTAAACCCGGAAAACTCCCACCAGGCATCCCTACAATGGCGACAGTATGATTATACTCGGTGTCTCAATCTCCATTGATTCACATTGTTTTTGAAAACAATAACAGCAATGCACAATACTTGAGGATTGGTGGTATTAAAATGTCTCTACGCTAAAGATCCTGTTAATAAATAATCATACTATCATTTTATCGTCTCAGATAATTAAATTGTGAGTTTAATGTTGTTCATATGTTGAACGTTTTTTTCGAAAAATTTAATATGGATTCTTATTATGCACTGTATGTTCAACAACATTTCTAGGAACTACAATTGAGACAAAGAGCATGGACCATGTTCTTTGTTTGTGAATGCCTAATCGTTTTCAAATAACCTGTCGTTGAAGCAAATGTGAACTAATCGCCTGATAAGTTCTACAATAAGCACTGATTATTATGCAATTGAAATAAATATTATATTTAATGTAAATTCTTTTAAATAGTTCTTATTAATTTCTTCTGAGTCATTGCAGGATTTGAGTTCCAAACGCTTTAATTTTAGTAATATACTGTAAGGCAAGAAATATATGTTCTATGTTCTTTTTGTTCCAGAGATTCTGTAGCGAAGAATTTATTATAAAAGGTGTTTGATTATTATTATAATTACTATCCTTATTTAATAAATTTATGAAATATAGATAGTAATTATAATAATAAAAAAAACAAAATATCCAAGTGACCAAGATTGTCAAGAGATTGTCCAACGATTAAAAAGTCACATGCTATTATGTACAAATAAGGGAGAAAACAGTACCGAAAAGAGAAATAATGATTGTCGTAAGACTCGAATAAAAACTATACTTTTTTTCATATGTCTCATTATTTAAAAGTCACATTTACTATGTTTTAATCGGCGTTCAGAAATAATTAATAAATAAAAATTAAACTTTAATACTTATAATTACTTTTAATTAATTTATAATTACTTTAAATAATCAGTAGAATTTTTCTATCTCCTTAATCAATGCCATATCATTATATGAGATATATTTTGATATAGATCGTAATGTTTTTCATATGAGAGCTTTAAAATGCATCAGATGAGGACATGAATGAAATTTTTATTTATTTCTTTTCTTCTTTGTGTCCATTGTATACTTCTTTGTTATTTAGAATTTAAGTGTCAAGTACATTTTCTTTGAAGAGAAAAATATTCATAAAGTATCAATTAACAACTTTCATTTAAATTTCTCATTATTAAAATTTAAAGCGTTGTACTTAAAATGAACTCTAAATTTAAAATCTGACAAATATGAGTTTAAAAAACTAATTTCCATAAATTCTAGATCCTGCGTTTCTGAATTATAACTATGGAATTTATAAATTCATTTATTCATGTTTTTGTATTAAAGTTGCATCCCATGTTAATTCTACAATAATTATTTTTTATGTTATTTTTTAACATCAATAGCAGGAGGTAATTTCAATAAGAAATTCTCTGCACCCCATCATAAGAACTTGAAAATTTAAAAAAAAAAAGAAAGTTGAAACCTAAAATAGAACCTTACGAAAATTCAGCATATAAATGAAAAATTAAAGAATCGTTTAAGATTTACAAATATGCCCTAAAAAGGATAGTTTTCAATGGAGAAGAGTATTATCTTATTCATGAAGAAAAGATTCTAAATTAACATCATAACAGAAAATTAACATTTAAACCGTTTCCCTATTGTGAAATCATTGTCTACGCTAAAACTGTAAATCATGCACTACGAAAACATGATTTTCAAGGTATACTTGTCTCATAAATATCCTATATCAATTAAAATAAGACGATTAAAAATTGCACCATTGAAGGAAAGATTTAACAGTCAGCGTTTTTTATTTTATTTTTATTTTTATTACTATTATCTCTCAAGAAATAACTATCATTTATTAAGAATGAATGGATAAGTGACAATGAGAGATAAGAACATTCGACCAACTGTAGTAGCAAGGTGGATGTGTTTTTCTGTTGATGTGAAGAATGTATAGAAATACATTCACATCAATAGAAAAACACATTCTTCACATACTTTTTAACATTCGTAACCTTTCTTTAACATCATACTCATCGAATAGAAATGCAGTTATTTGGAAATCAATCACAAAAAGAATGCAGCCAAATTAAGATTTAAGAAGGATTTCAGTTCTTAATTAAATTCAAGGTCAATAATCAGAGAGGATTTGTCATTGATCCGAAGTAAATAATGCATTATGAAAGAAAGGCGAATCCAGAATTGACCAATAATAGTTAAAGAGCTTCGTAATCATCAAAATTGAATATTATTGAAAGTTTATGGAGTAATTTAGAGAAGATTCTGATGTCATACAATTTTTATTGATTATAAAGACATATTAAAAATACATTGACGAAAATCAATAATTTCAAATATTAAATGAAAAAACAAACAATAGAATGCGTTTCAAGAATACGTGAAATGTTTGAGCGACCAGCGTTTAAAATAATACTTTAAAGTACATATTTAATAAACGTTTTCACTTGGGAAGTAATATATTTCAGCAGCCATGCTTCCTTCTACACATTGCAAAAGCGTCTCTCTGAGGCGTTCAAGAGAAATGGTCAGTCGGCCTCGAGACTCTCACCCGAGCGGAAGTACAGCGCAACCATGCACTTCAGCTGAGAAATGTTTAGATGATCTACAGCCTCTCACCCCGAGAAGAAAAACATTTAGCGCAACCCTGTGGATTAGTTTGCTTACAGTCTCTTACCGCGAGAGGAAGTATATTTAGTGTAACCTTCGCTTCTTTGCGCACTCGGTGCTTAGCCGAGAGTACCACTTCAGAAGTGGAATCCTTTCACGAAACTATAATTATCTTTTACATTAAATGTGCGAAATAATGTATGTCTCTAATTGTATGTGAGTGGTGTTTGATCGTATGTAAATAAACTGTGAGTTCTTAAACTAGGCCTCAAGTAACTCAACCCATCCATCCCCATTTACAATCTGATTGTCCAACCTATATACTACAGTTCCAATTATTTGGTTTATTTTGAGAAATATTATCAAATATTCCTTTTATTTTGTTTTTGAACTATTGTTATACAATGATAGAAAAATAAACTTTTCACTGATAAAAAATATTTTTAAATGTTTAGATGTTACAATTTGGTGTATCAAAAAGTTTCAATCCGATACCATCACTCATTTTCTTAAAACATCATAAATTTTTTCTATTTTAATATTCATGAGCTCTTTGTATTATTCAAACTACATTTTTCTTATCATGCTTTAGATTTTTATAACAAATGTAATGGAAATTAGCAGTTTTGTTAGTGATATAAATATTTCTAAAATGCTAAGATCAAAGATTACCGACAGAAATTACTTTTGAATTTTACAAATTATTTTTTTAAAGTCAAACATTTGATGTTAGAAACTCAAATCACAAGTTCAATAAAATTTCTAAAATAAAGAAATTTTATTATCCCTTATAGTCTTTTCATTAATTTATATGAGAATATTGACTAGGATTTATATGTTACTACTAAATTACATTAATATCGATTCCTTCATGAATTGAAGTTTTACAAACTAGTCATTATATATACTACTACTGAGACTTTAGGAAACTACCAAAATTCCCTATCTATAATCCGCAGCACCGTATAATCTCCAAGCGTCACTTTCAGCAAAAAAAAAAAAAAAAAGATATCTTATAATCCGCGCCTGTACGTTGAGGTATCATATACAAATCAAGTTTTGATTTTTATATCCATGGCATAAAACAAACTAAAACATTTTTTCAATTTTAAAGGGCGTTTTTAACATCACAATTTTATTAAAAAAGTACTATTGTAAATTTAAGATAGCAGAAATTGGCAAAAAATTGATAGAGATTGATAGCAAGATAGAGGAATTGGCATTAAAGAACTATGAGGACTTTTTCCGATGATTAGTAATAGTCATATTTGCTAGAGAAATGAAAATCTTGATCAGTATCACAGTTAATTATTAATGTGGTCTTATGTAGATTTATGATTATAATCATCATATTTACTAAAGAAATGAAAATCTTGATCAGTATCACAGTTAATTATTAATGTGGCCTTATGTAAAGCGATTATTATAATCGTCATATATGCTAAAGAAATGAAAATCTTAATCACTCTCACAGTTAATTATTAGTGTGGCCTTATGTAGAGTGATGATTATAATCGTCATATTTGCTAAAGAAATGAAAATCTTGATCAATTTCACTATTAATTATTATTGTAGCTTTATGTAGAGTGTATTTAATTCATATCTATAACTTCACTCCGAACCTTTTTAATTCATTAGCACGCACCAATGTAAGATCTTTTCGCATTTTGTCTAATTTTGTAATCTTTTCCATCGTCCATAGCTCTTGTAAGTTTCCTTCTTTGACATTTAAAAATGGTTTACTTTTCTCTCGCACACAGTTTTGTAAATTATCCACGTCAAAAATATTTTAGGGAATGGTTTTGTAAAATTGATTTTCATGAAGTTTCCGGGGAAAAACAAATTGTACGCAGTGGTCTATTAATCCAAATCCCGAAATCACAAGGTATCTTTTAGCATATAATCTGTTAGTAAAAGCAGGAAATACAGTACTTTTTGTAATGATTAATGATATAAAATATATTGATTCTTCATAATTGATTTCTTGCAGTCTCAGAAATGTTTATTCGTTTCCCAGTTACAAGTACTAATATTTCTTTTTTAGTTCTGGTTACCATCGTAACTAAACGTAAACACTCTAGTAGTATTAACGTTTGGGGATTACATGAGGAAATAAAAAAGAATTTGACTCAACGATCATCTGATCAACTTATTTATTCAATAAAAGAGAAAATTCATATACTGAACATTTAAATCATTTGTGATCTAGACTCCCTTGCACTAATTGTAAAATTTTTCATTTCGTTTGAGCAATTAGTTCCTCGTTTGTTAATTTACTTATATCCTCAAATTATTTTTTGTGTAAAACTTTCAATTATAAATGCAGTTGAAGATATTAATTATTTGAAATTCATTGAGTAATTTTAGTACTGAAGTTTTTTTTTTTAGATGCTCAATCGAGGTGATCAAATTTCAAGAATATCATAAATAAATTTATGATGTTTTTTTAATAAATTTAGTAAAATGTTTGGTAGTTACCTTTATGAATTCAGGTTTAGTTAAAGTATTATCTAAACATGTTTATATTATATACACCTATTATATTATATTATATTATATTATATTATATATATATATTATTATATAATCATTAATTATATAATATAATCATTATTATATTAATCATTGGATGGAAAAGTTTTTCTCTATAGTTTAAATCTTAAAAGTTGTCAATCTACAAATCAATAAATCCTCTGTCCAATAAAGTACGATTATAATTAAAAATTAAATTTAGAACATAAAAAGTCTATCAAATTCTCTTTATAAGGTAAGTTAATAATAATGTTTTTTAATAAATTTAGTAAAATGTTTGATAGTTACCTTTAAGTGAATTCAGGTTTAATTAAAGTATTATCTAAACCTGTTATATATATATATTATATTATATAAACCTGTTATATATATATATTATATTATATAAACCTATTATATTATATTATATTATATAATCATTAATTATATAATATAATCATTATTATATTAATCATTGGATGGAAAAGTTTTTTCTCTATAGTTTAAATTTCTAAAAGTTGTCAATCTACAAATCAATAAATCCTCTGTCCAATAAAGTAAGATTATAATTAAAAATTAAATTTAGAACATAAAAAGTCTATCAAATTCTCTTTTATAAAAGTAAGTCCTATAAATTATGAATTTTATGATTAGACCCTACTTCCTGCAGAATAGAAATTGTTTATTTATTTTTTTTTTTTGTACTAAAAATACCTGAAATAGGCATTAGTGCTATCTACATTATATTTTTAAATTTATTAGCAGTACCAACAGAAAATTTTATTTTTTAAAAATTAATCATACTCGTTTTATAAGTATGTTAATTTTGCTAAATCTTTTGCTCAATTTCAAAGGATTTTGAATCATTTCTTTTTTAAGTGTGTACAGTTATTTTACTTTTTCTGTCAACTTTTCCTTGTTTCACGTCCGATTTATCATGAGTATTATGATATAAAAATTTTAAATAAATTAATTTTTTTCAGTTTATATGACATGTAAAAATGAATTTAATAGTTAAATTTATAAAAATAAATTCACTATAAAGAATGCAGCTCAAACATTAAAATATTTAGAAACAAGAAAAAAATATTTTTCAATAAGTTTCTAACATGGTAAAACTATATTGAAATGATGAAAGAGAATTGGAAGTGTTAAATGTAATTCATTTTTCACTGCCTTTAAATAAAAATTATATGATCCCCGAACACTTTTCAATACAAGCAAATCAAGAATAGTCTTCCCCTTTTTAAAAGATTCCTATTATCAGCATTACAGTGCAAAGTTTATTTCCCCTGCTCCTAATTGGCTACTTGCATTTAAAGTAGATATTGGGAATATGTTCCATTTTAAAGAACATGTAGTCATATGAAGTATGAATGTATGCATGAATGCAAGTACGAATGTATGTATGTATGTGTATATGTATATATATTTATATAAAACATATATGGGTGTGTTTGTGTAGGTCACTCTGCTACACACTGGCTTGCTTTAGGACTAGTATCAGTCATCGTGAAATATCCATCTGAATGTTTTTCATTATTGTTTATCAGTTAAGAGTTAAACCCCCTTCCCCCCCCACACACACTTTACTTTATCTCGAGAACAAAAATCATAGATAGCAAAAAGTAATTTACAGATGCATACAAAGACAGCTGAAGTAAAATGTACTTTTGGGATATTGCAAATGGATTGTTTGCATTTTTTATGCTTCCAACTAATTTATAATTGGAAATATCGCATATAAATTTATTCATATCGGGACTGTTTTTATTTTGTCTTTCTTTTGTTTCAATATTTTTAAGTAAGATATGGTATAGTGTTTTAAGTATGATTTTTATCAGTTTCGTTTTCAAATTTAATTCTTGGCTATAGCTCATAATGATATTTAAAATATCATTGTTTTAAATTTATTCCGCTTTTCAAACATTTCACTTAGGTAAAATAATGATTTATCACTTTCAATATTGAAGTAAAATATGCACATTAATAATTTATAATAGTTGAATATTTTGAAATAAATCAAGGTTTCTATTTAATCAATGCTTTTTCATCTAAAAGTGTTGCGATATAAAATTGTTAAAAAATAATGCATGTATTTCATTCTTATCCATATTAATTTTAATCTAAAGTGGGTAAATAATTAAGCAGTTAGCAAACATAACTATTTCTACAGTTGTGATTTTATTTCTTTTTGCTAAAGTTGACTCAAGATTGTGTTCAGTGTGATGTGCCAGGTATCAAATAATGACACCTCCTTTCTCTTTATCTGCCTCTCTCTTCTAAAAAAAAAAAAAAAAAAGTAAGAAAGACATCATGGAATTATTTTTCTTCATTGTCTTGTTATATAACTGCATTGTTCTTATACGAAGCAAATAAGTAAAAACAGAAAAACATAGGATGATTTCATTCTTTTGCTGGAATTTTTAAAAATTAAATGGCTATTTTACCTTAAACAATATAAATAATGTATAATTTCTTTAAAATTATATTTACTCAAATCTACAGATAGATTCTTTTTTCTGTTTACTATTTCGTTTTATTAGTTTCATTGAGAGATATTGGATAAGTAAGTAAATATTTTGTAAAAATCTCAAAA
This sequence comes from Caerostris extrusa, assembly GCA_021605095.1. NCBI lineage: Eukaryota > Metazoa > Arthropoda > Arachnida > Araneae > Araneidae > Caerostris > Caerostris extrusa. The sequence goes on from BPLR01019891.1 coordinate 26,949, forward strand.
AGAATATAAAAGTTTTGGAGATTTCTACTTAAATAATCGTTGCTAAAATAAAAAAATGAATTATTATTTCTTTACAATCTTTTTTTTTAAATCATCAAATTTTGTTCTTGTTTTATTCCATTGGAATCTTAAAAGAATTTACCTTTCTCATTTAGCTAACAATTTACATTGCTATCATCTTCAGTAAATTTTAATTCATTCAAGTAAAAAAACATCACTTACTGTTACAATACTTCTCTATTTTCAATTAATATTTAAAACGTAATCATTTATTTAAATTTGAGATTTTATTTGCCTTTTTGGCTGCTTTATCTTAAATTATTTACTCACATTTGAAAATTATGTTATTATCAATTGATATTAAAAGATCGAGGCTGACCAAACAAATATTTATTCAAAATTTATCTTAAATTAGTTGGCAACGTATTTATTATTTGTCTTGTATGGTTTTGTTTTTATTTTAGCACGGATGTTCGTTTTTCGCTCAAGCTGTTTGATTATTGGGTTCAAATAAAAGATACATTCTAAAAAAAAAAAACGTCTAACGAACGCTTAAATATAAATTGTTATTTACGGATAATAATTTCGCTACAACTGGCGTATTTCAGAAGGACTAAGAATGGAGCAAAGTGTTAATGTGTCTCCTCGCGTTGTTCCGATGATATGTGATGGGAACTGTCTTTTCAGAGCTCTTTCTTATTTAATATACGGAACACAGTTTGGCCATGAAAAAATAAGAAGAATCATCGTAAATCATGTGTGTTCTCATTGGAAAAAATTTAAAATTTTGAGTTGCACTCCTTGGAAGACAATTATACGACTGCCAATGAGTATCAAGCTGAAATGGGTCTCTGTGATACCTATGGAACCCTGTGTGAGCTTATTGCTGCTGCGCAAGTATTTCCTTTTGTGTTTGAAGTTTGGAATGCCGGTACACTGTATTATACAACTGCAGTTCATAATCGGGCCGATGTTCCTACTAAAAGATTGCGATTCACAGGAAATTTTTCAGGAGGCCACTTTGACGTATTAGAGGATGCAGAAACCAAAAAAGAATCTGCTATAGAAGATGATGTATTCAGACCTCATCATGGAAAAAATATAAGACAACAAGGAGACAGAAGATGCAAGAGAATTTATGAAAACAGAGCTCGAAGGAGTGCGAGACGAATGAGCAGATCAGTTGCAGAAAAAAATAAATAAAACGACAACGAAGATGAATGAAAAATCATTTAATTATGAAGGTCAACAAGTAAAAGATTGAAAATTCAAGAAGTCGTGAAGCGCCAGAAGCGAGCAATTCAGATAGGAAACAGAAATGATGCTGAACAAAGATGTGAAGAATCTTTGTAAATGTTGCCAAATCTAACTGAGGGAATCATGTAAGATTGGGAGTTACTCTTCCTTGAAGCTCTTTGAAGATCAAATTGAGATGGGTCTTTCTCCTATTCTGTGAGCTTATTGACGCTTCACAACTCCTTCTGTTTGTGTTCAAATGATGAAGGAGGCTTCAGATAACATGAGACTCTTTTATACATCTACAGATCATTGTGTTGCTGATTTTCTTGTTAAAAATTTCGGGAAGATTTTCAGTTGAATATCAATGAAAGAAGCGAAAATGTCAAAGATGAAAAAAGACAAATCATGAAGAAAACTTCAATTTTAAATTGATAATAAGGGTACCATTGATAGAGAAAAAGAAGCAAAAAATAATGGAAAAGGAGAAAATGATGTAATAATATTCATTATTTTAAAATTTGTGAAAAGGGGAAAAAGTTTGCTGCTTATGACAAAGTTGATCATATGTGCTCAAATGTAGTTTCTGCGACAGATGAAGGATGAACCTATCTCTTTAAAAATTGTAATTTTGAAATTGAGATACTTATAAAAAAAACATAATACAGCTTAATGTTGTAAAGAAAATATGCTTAATCTTTTCCATTTAATTTTGGATGTAAATTTGCTGGTCTGTTGTCCATATTGAAACCAAAAACTTTTGATTTCGCTGAAACTAATATATCAATAAAAAGCAACAGCAGACACAATCAAGTTTAAGTAATCTTAATATTAATTTTCAAGTTCTAAAACATCAAAATTATTAAAAAGAAATAGATAAGGCTGAAAAAAAGCAAATTAAGAAATGTATAGATAGAAAATATTTGTTGTATGGAGGCTTATCTCATTTAAATATTTTGGAATTTTCAGAAACAAAGATTTATGAATGAGGCTTTTGTAGACCATCGTAAGGCAGTCATCTGCTTTCAGTAATTGAAATATTTCTGATTATGATGTAGATTTTAAAGCTACATTATTTTCTTGTATAATAAGAGATATGGTGATATAGTATGGAGACAGTGATTGGATTCAGAAAAATGTTTTATCCTCTCACAAAATTTATTGAACATGCAAATTTACTTATCAAATTTAATATGATTTTTTATGGAAAAGAACTGTTGCAGCAGCAAATAATTAACTAATGAGAATAAAGATCTGACAGAAAAAGCATATGTTTTGAAGAACTTAAAACCCGTTTTTATCATGTAACATGCAAACAAGACAATGGAATTCCATTGCTTTGAAACATGATAAAAGTTACTTATATTTTAATAAAATTTACCAATTATTGCTGTGCTTAATGGATGTTAAAACATCTGTGGACCAATTACATTCCATTAGCAAGTAAAACTTTTATTTATTGTATATTTAATTGTTCTAATATATTTAAAATGACTTTGAATACAAATTGGTGAGCTTTTTAATAATATGCTGATAATTTAAGATGAAATGATCAGCTATTTAAAATAAAAATTATACTTGTCATGAATGTAAATATGTGGATAAATCATCATTTATCTAAAGTAACTTTGTTTTAAATAACTAAATAAGAGGTGCGAGTTTTCTCTCTTTTCTTTTATTAACATTTTATATGTAGAATGTTATAGATTTTTAAAGTTATGAAAATTATATCTTTACAAAATGATGGTTGTATAAAAAAAAGTAATTTATAATCTATTGCTTAACAGTATGAAAGGTTCTATAAAAAATAATAAATCTAAACTGTATTGTAAAATAGAATATTATTGTTTGAAAAAACTAAATAATTATGAAAATTTCTATTTGATATTTTTCATTATACTTTGTTATAACTTATGATGATTTTCTTTTACAATAAAATATCCAAACAACTGTTTTTCAGTTTTAATTTTTGTCTTAACATTTTATTATCAATTTACTTGTAATACAAAATGTACACACAGATAAGGATGTTCATATAAACTAATATCAATAAAAATAAATCATAGTAGCAATATAAATAAAATTTGAATGATGTTAGAAATATGCAACAGTTATCATAAGTAAAAACAAAATTATTCATTTCCCTCCAATTTATAAAAAAAACTCACCTTAAATTGAAAATATACATTCCTTTAAGTGTTATTATTTTTATTTCTATTAAAATTGCCTAAATTTAAAGCATATGTGTTTTTATATTTTCCTTTAATAATTTTATAAATAGATTTGTATTAAAAATATTAATTTAATTAGCTAAATAAAAATTTATTTATATATAGATATCTCTCTTTCTCTATTTTTTTTATCAATTTATTAATAGCATGTTACACTTTATTTCCTACTTTTGATTTATTTCAAGTAATAAATTTACTTTTTAATTTATTTAAGTATATTAATTTACTTAAAAATTTTTAGTGGTTAATTTCTAAACCTACATTTAGTTATTTATTAATTTTTTTAGATAAAATAAATGAAAAATATTACATATTTCTCTAATAACAATAGTAGAATTTGGTATTTGCATTATCCCATTAAAATGAACAAATAAAGATACATTATGTTTGATAAAAGCATTCCTTATGTTAATGTTTCTTAATTAATACTAAAAAGAGAACATTTTAATGAAATAAAGTTTTATACTATTGAAATCTTAAGAGTAAAATATTTCTTTTATTAGTAAATCAAAATACATTTGTTTTATAGGATTGCTTGCAGTTAATTTGATTTTTAGCTTACTGATAATATATATATATTTTTTTTAGGTTTCATTGTTTTTAATTAAGTATTATAAAGAGGTATTCTATACTTATATTTCCTCTTTTCGTGTTGACTAAAATAAGTAAAAATAGTGAAATAAATGATTAAAGCAAGAAAAATACTTTATTTATTTATTATTTTTTTTACTGTTGAACTTTTTATATTATGAGTGAAATTGAAACACTTTGTAGAATGAGTTTAATTTTTACCATTAGAAAATTATTGCCAAAATGAAAAGAAACAAAGTGGCTGAAGAAAATGAAATTTCATGACTAAAATCTTCTGCTTTAGTTTCTTAATGTGCCTATATGTCGCAAGTAATTTATTTGCAAATAATGTAGGTTTGGAGGACATAAATGAAAACTGAAGCTTTTAATTTATTGTTGTTACATTTCATATTTTCCCTTGTCAAAACTCAAGAGTCTTTCAATAATGAATGTCTTAGTGTATTTTTCTCTTTGCCACAACTTGTTCACCATTATTTGGTGTATCTCTATTTTCTTTGTGTTTTTAAACATTATTTAAGAAGAAGTTGTGCTCGTGTTATCTTGTACGATAA
>BPLR01019892.1:0-19588 GCA_021605095.1 Caerostris extrusa
AAACATTTATTATAAATTTTATAAAGATAATATTGAACAAAACAAAAAATAAAGTTTTAATTCTACTTATCGAAAATTGCGGATAGTAAGCAACACTAAATCTCTATCATTTTAAAAATAATAGAAATAATTATCTTAAAATGTTAAATGGTTTTTAATTTATCTTAAAATGTTTTTCTCCTCGAATTAAATCGTTTTTATTAATCTAATCAAACATTAAAGAAAAATAACATTTCGTAAATTGTGAACATTAATTCATTTATAATTATACGTTTAGTATATTTCCCCCATTTAAATAAAAAAGGAATATTTCTCAAATTTAAATATATTTTCTTTTAGCTTGTACTTTTTAAATGTTGATCTGATAATATATGTTCGGTTTTTCACAATCACTGGAGGCGCTTTTCATAATTAACATATTCTTAAAGATTAGTGCATAAACATATATCAGAGAGTCAGTTTTACAGGATATAATAAAAACATTTTATTTTCAAAAATTAAATATATTTTTATACATAATAAAGAGGTTTATAAATGATGAAGCTTAATTATTAACTGTGTTATTTTTCGAATATATTCAGAATTAATTTTTGAATGATAGATACTTTTTGTAAATTTAAATAATTATAATGGAAAAGTATTTTCATTGTTATAAACTCTAAAATACAGTTACATCAAAATAAATTAATCATGATTCAGATACAGTTACTTAATTAAGATTAAATCGGCTAGACGCATAAAAAATTGAATTACGCAACTACGTTAAGGAATTTTTTGTTTTTAACTTTAATTATCCTTTTTATCAAATGTATTAAAGTGAAAATTTGGATTAATTTTAGAAATTCATATTTTTTTTAATATTTAATGGCATGTGCATTGTATCATATAAATATATTTACAGTTTTAATAGGTTGTGAGAATTAATTAAAATAAAAATTATATAGGATAGTGGATATTGTATACTATTATGATTATAAAAAATAAAGCATATGTTTAAATAAAGTTTTTATCTTTAATTATCTTTTTCAAATGTAAAGAGGAATAATTTTGATAAATATTTAGTAATCATATTATTTTAATAATTAATAACATGAAGGACCAACCCAGTCATATATAGAATATGCAAATTTTGAGTGTATATGAAATAAATCTATTTAAATTTTAATATGAATGTAATAAAAATAAATCTATCAGGAAATTTATTTTTAATTATGACACCATTATTCATATGTAATAAAAGTTTTAAAATCGTTAATTTTCAAAAATAATTAGTAATATACCATTTGAATTTAAAAATTAATGACAATTAAATATGGGTCAGTGCCATTTTTTTAATTTGAATAAAATCCGCTGATATAATTGTATTTCAATTTTAGATTTTTAATTTATATTTTTAATATACATCTAGCTTTATATAAAGAAAATATATTATTTAAAATATTTTTATGAAATATTATTTCGATAACTTGTTTTAAAAATAATAGATTTTTAACTTATTTTATCAGAAAAAGATAATGTTAAGCGAATACATATAAATATTGTCAAATCGTTTGAAATATGTATTTAATAAAATGAAGAAGATTTTTAAAAATTCGAAAATATATTGTCAGCAGAAAGATTATAAATATATATACATTTTTTTTTTATAGCATAACCTGTTAAATTTTAATTTTAAACCAATATAAAAAATAAAAAAATATCTTTAAATTATTCTTACACAAATCGTATATTTGATGAAATATTATTTCGAAAATGATTTAAGACTAATAGTTTTCATTAATTCTACTAGAAAAATATAATTTTAAACGAATACATATAAACATTTTCAAATCGTTTGCGTTATGTATTTAGATAAATGTGCAGTTTATTATTTTAATTTTCGAAAATAGACTTATAAATGTTTAAAAATTTTAATTTTTATAGCGTAACCGTTAAATGGAAACTGATATAAATTTCTTTTAACTTATTTTTACTCAAATAATTTATTTGATGAAATATTATTTTGAAAATTTTTAAGACTATTATTAACATATTTTATCAGAAAAAAATCATTTTAATTGAATACCTATAAACGTTTTCAAATCGTTTGCATTATGTATTTAGATAAAAAGAGTTTATTATTTTATTATTCGATAAAGACAGGAGAGAGTTTAGAAAAATTTTTATTTTTATAGAGTAACCTGTTAAATAGAAACTAATATGAAAATTTTACCTTATTTTTAGATTTCAAATTTTAATTTAGATTTTTAATGTTAACCAAGCGTAATGTAAGAAAAAAATATTTTGAAATTTTATATTATTTAAAATATTTAATATATGAAATATTATTTCCAACAATCTCTTAAGACTAATATTTTTTAAATTATTTTACAAGAAAACGATAATTTTAAGCGATAGAAATGTTGGAATAAACATTTTCAAATCATTTGCATTATGTATGTAGGAAAAAAAGTTTATTATTTTAACAATTGAACACTGTCAGGAGAGAGTTTATACATTTTTGTTTTTGTTATCTGTTAAATGGAAACTAATATAAAAATAAAGTTTTAAATTACTCTAACACAAATCATTTATTTGATGGAATATTACTCCAAACTATCTTTATAAATTTTTTTTTTTCTTTACCTCTATTTTAACGAAAGGATGATAAATTTATGTAAACCGACACTTTTAAATATCTCGTTAAAAATCGATATGTAAATGTTTGGATATACTTTGTTTCAAGAAAACCTATTACTCCATTTATCTACTGTTTGTATTCAATTTTTACGAAGAAAAAAAAAGATACCTAAAAATTATCTCACAGATATAAAGGAATATTCACAGGTTCTTCTCTGCCGTTAGGTTTAGGATTCCTTTTTGCTGCAGTGCATGAGATTCCAATTAGATTTGCTCTTCTTCTCCAAATACTAAATGGATTTTTGTTGCAAATTTTTGTAGCGAAAACTCCTTCCGCAAGTTTGAATAATGATAGCGTAATATTTTATTGCCCATGACATTAATCTTCGGAAACTGTCAGGAATTTTAATTAAATTCAATTCTGTGGACGCGCATTTCCATTCACCGATAAGGAAGAAAAAAAGGAAAATTCTTTCAAAAAAAAAAAATTTAAAAGTTTTTTTAAGCCATTTTCCCGAAAAAAAATTTGACTTTATATGTCCAAAACCATTATTTTACTTGTAAATCGTCCAGCTTTAATTAACTTATTTAACGTATCATGACACTTGAAAAATCGAACTGTATACATTTTATATTTTTCTAAAAATACTGTATGGGCTCATTGTCCGAATGGCGAGCGCTCTACAGCTCGGTCACCACAGGTATCGGTTTCGAATCTTGACGATGCCATGAATGTTTCTAGTGGTTCGAAATCCACTATAAACCGTAGGTCTCGATCCTAATAGGATTGTAGAGTGTTGTGTTTGTGTTATTCGCGTCCTAGCATATTTGCACGTGCCCCCTGGGTAGTGCTAAATGAGTAACAGCAGTGCAGCCCTTCCTTATGGCATAAAGATTAACTGTCTGTATTGCCAGTTGCATTAAAGCAACAACTACAATACTGTTGTTGCTGGGTAATATGTCGCTGTATTTCTGCAGATACAACCAATTTGATACGAATATACGGATAAAATGCCAGATTTGGTAATACCTATAGTAAATCTTCTATAATTTTATAGTACAGGGGATTATAGTTAAAATCCCACTTTCAAAATGCTGAAAAAATTAACCACTCTTCACAATGAATTCAAATTCGAACTGAAGATACTTAAAGAAAGGGGAAACGGTATGTCATCAAAAACGGTATGGCATAATTGTTTATAATTTTTTAACTGACATAAGAAATTTACCTTTAAATTATTCATACACCAATTATTTATTTGATAAAATATTATTTCGAAAATTCTTCAATGCGAATAGTTTTTCACTTATTTTATCAGAAAAGAAGATAATGTTTATACGTATTCGTTTAAAATTTTCAATTCGTTTACATTTTGTATTTGGATAAAATGGAGTTTATTATTTTAATATTCGAAAAACACAGAGAGAGTTTATAAATTTTAGTTTTTAATAACGTTACCTGTTAAATGGAAACTAAAATATACAAAATTTTACTTTTAAATTATTCTTACACAAATCATTCATTTGATGAAATATTATCTCAAACTATCTTTTCAGCATTTTTTTTTTTTTTACCTCCATTTTAACGAAATGATGATAAATTTATGTAAACCGACACTTTTAAATATCTCGTTAAAAATCGATATGTAAATGTTTGGATATACTTTGTTTCCAAGAAAACCTATTACTCCATTTATCTAATGTTTGTATTCAATTTTTAAGAAGGAGAAAAAAAAGATACCTAAAAATTATCTCGCAGATACAAAAGAATATTTAGAGCTGCCGTTAGGTTTAGGATTCCTTTTTTTGCTGCAGTGCATGATTCCAATTAGATTTGCCTCTTCTTCTCCAATATACTAAATGGATTTTTGTTGCAAATTTTTGTAGCGCAAACTCTCCTTCCGCAACTTTGAATAATGAAAGCATAATATTTTATTGCCCCCTGACATTAATCTTCGGAAACTGTCAGAATTTTAATTAAATTCAATTCTGCGGACGCGCATTTCCATTTACCGATAAGGAAAAAAAAAAAAGTAATTCTTTCTAAAAAAAAAAAACTTTTAGGAAATTGAACCCTCTTGTAGATTCAACACAAAATGTCTTATTTTTGGAAGAAAAAAAAAATTTGACTTTATATGTTCAAAGCCATTATTTTTCTTGTAAATCGTCCAGTTTTAATTAACTTATTTAAGGTATCGGGGAAATTTTAAATTGAACTGTATAAATTTGACATTTTTAGTAAAATATTGTTGATTCTGGATATATCGTTGTATTTCTACATACTACCAATTCGATACGACTATAGAGATCTATTTACTGATAACGAAGAAAAACAGGAAATGATTCTTTCAAAAAAAAATTTGTTTTAAAAAGAAATTTTTAGTGAAATTGAACCATTTTCCTTTATCAAATGTAATAAATGGTTAATTTTGATAAAAAAAAAAGATTTTTATATGCCCAAACCATTATTTTTCTTTTAAATAGTCCAGTTTTAATTAACTTATTTAACGTACCAGGACACTTGTAAATCAAGTTATTTAAATTTGATAATTTTACTAAAATACTGTTAGGGGCTTGATGGCCGAATGGCTGGCGCTCTGGCCCTCGGTACCACAGGTATCGTTTAAAAAAAATCTTGACGATGCCATGAATGTTTCTAGTGATTCGGAATCCACAATAAACCGCAGGTCCAGGTCCTAATATGGTCGTAAGCGTTGTGGGGTTAGTGTTACTCTTATTAAAAACCTAGCATATCTAGGGGTGCCCCCTGGGTATTGATAAATGAGTAATAGCAGTGCAGCCTTTGCTTATGCATAAAGATTAACTGTCTGCCCTGTCAGCTGCATTAAAACAACAACAACTAAAATACTGTTGATGCTGGGTAATATGTCGTTGTATTTCTGCAGATACAACCCATTTGATACGAATATACGGATAAAATGTTTTCATAACGTTATTTGGTAATACCTGTAGGAAATCTTACTTTTAAATGATTTTTATAGTACATTTATTTGTGATTATAATGAAAGTCTTTTTACCTCCATTCAAAAAGATGATAAAAATTAACCACTCGTCACAATGAGTTCAAATTCGAACGGAAGATATTTGAAGAAGGGGTGAACGTTAAAACATAAAAAAAAACCCATAGCACCACTAAAAGTACCTAAAATAAAATAGCAAAAAAAAAAAACTTAAAAATTATCTTTTAGATATAAAGGAACGTTTAGTGCTTCTTCTCTGCCGTTAGGTTTAGGATTCCTTTTGCTCCAGTGCATGAGATTCCAATTAGATTTACCTCTTCTCCAAATACTAAATGGATTTTGTTGCAAATTTTTGTAGCGAAAACTCCCTTCCGCAACTTTGAATAATGAAAGCGTAATATTTTATAGCCCCTGACATTAATTTAATTAAAATTCCTGACAGTTTCCGAAGATTAAATTCTGTGGACGCGCATTTCCATTTACCGATAACGAAAAAAAAAAGGAAATTATTCTTTTTAAAAAAAAAGTTTTAGGAAATTGAACCTCTTGTAGATTCAACACAAAATATCTTTTATTTTCTGTAAGAAAAAAACTCACTTCATATGTCCAAAATCATTATTTTTCTTGTCAATCGTCCAGTTAATTAATTCATTTATGCTATCAAGACATTGAATATCGAATTATTTAAATTTGACATTTTTAGTAAAATACTGTTGCTGGTAATATATTGTTGTGTTTCTGAAAATGCAACCACTTCCATACGAAGATAGGAACAAAATGGCAGTAATATCAATGGCAGAAATATCAATTTAATATTTTTTTATATATAAAATATTTAAGAATTTGTAAATAATTTTTATGTTTATATGATAAACTCATTGAGAGCCAAGCAATCTGAATCAATCAAATGATTTTTTATTGTAGGTTAGATTGTAGTTGGCATGTAATACAGCTTGGACAGAACCCTCTTGTAGGTTCCTATATAAAATATCTTTTATTTTCTAGAAAAACCGATACGAATGTAGGACATATTTGATGTTAATTATAGCTGATATTCTATGACTTCATAGTATTTAAAGTATTCTACAATTTGTAAACAGCATTTGAGGCTTATATGATTAAATTGATTGAGAAACAATCAATCCGTAGAAATCAAATTATTTTTTATGATAGATTATTTTCCTACATCAAACTGTAGCGATATCCGCCATAAGAACTCTAGCAGCCCAATAAAATATAGTCTTGGTAAAGTTGTCAGAATTAAAAGTCATTAAATCAAGGGCAGTGCATGTTGTCGAATGTAAAAAGTCCATGGTTTCACCCGATGAGTACAGAGGACAGACATCATTAGCAGCTAACGCGGTGCAAGTGTTTATTAAGAAAATCATGTCCTGGCGAGAGTCGGAAATTTGCTGTGAAAACTGCATTAGGGGCAAGTCCATTGGAATAGGTACAATACAGATGAAACAAGTATGCTCCACGTTTTATTTGTAGAAAGGAATTTGTATGTTTGTTTTATGGGTCTGCCTATTTTCTTCATTTACTCAGAACTAAATGGATGAAAGGATAAAGGAAATTGTGGCTGTGATAATTTACAACCATTTTTTTGGCCAGGAGGTTGGGTTTTTCATTTCCAGGCACCCCAAAATGACTAGGAATCCACTAAAAAACAATTTCCCACACAGAAGCAATTGCATTAGTCAGATTTATCTTAGCCTCTTCAACAATGAAGCAATCACTAGGTATATAAGAGACAGTTGACAAGATTGCATCTTAGGAGTCAATAAGGATAAATGATTTATTAAGATTATTAGTTATTCCAAGAAGGTTTAAAATTGTATTCGTCCACTATTGCTTTGTTGAGCTTGTCTTGTCGCGCTGTGTGTATGATGTCATCATTTTAGACACCGTACCTCCAGAAACGCTTAAATTCTTGGATTCTACGGTCGCAAATATTCCAGCTAGTCGGGCTCCTACAATTTGGCCTCTTGAAATTCTGTGAGGTTTAACATTTTACTCATTTGACAAAAACTTCAATGCTTATGCAACTTCACTAAAGCTACCTCCTACTATTATGATATGTTTTTTATATTAAAAGAACTGTTAGCTAAGGTTATATTTTAATGCTTACGAAGAGCGAATTCTTAAATGTCACTTTTATTCACAGGTGTTTCCATTATTTTGATAACCATCTGTCCTTCTAATTATTTTTGACAGATATAAATAAAATTTTATCTCATGGTTGAAGAAATATTATAAGGCTTAATTACTCATAATTACAAAAAAAAAAAAAATCAGAAAAGTTAATATTTTTTTCAGTACATAAATACATCATTCATAACTATATACCGTGAATGAGTTTTATGGTTAAATATTAAAAATCATGAAAATAAAATGTATGGAAATTAATAAGCTTACACATAAAAAAAAAAAAAAAATCATCAATTGATTTATAATGTTTAACATTTTTTTTTAACAAAAAAATCCATTTTTATCACAAGTTAATTAACTCAAGATATGTAGACCAAACATTTTCTATAAATAAAGTTTGACCTTAATATAAGTAGATAAAAAAAAAGTTAAAGAATGATAAAAATGCGAAATTTATTTTTTTTTTTTATATATAATTAAAAAGCACAGAAGTGAACATTTCTAAAATCACTTGTTTGATAAAAACGTCCCATTTTCAAAAAGTTTTATTAAAATTAACTTGATGGTAATCATACTGAATTAAAATATCAGTGATTGAACATTTAATTATTGATTAACATTTTAAAAAATATTAAACATATTTTTTTTTTACTGTAAATATGAAATCAAATTATAAAAAAATTACTTTCAAATTTTAAATTATGTTTCTAACAGTTTTAGAAAGTGATTAACGAATTATTTTACTGCATGAATAAATTATGAAATATTAAGATTATGAGGTATTTTTTATATTTAAAAATGATGGTAGAAAAATAATTCAAATCAAATTCAATAAGCTAACAACATAATGTTTGACTTATTATTAACTAACACACATATAAGCAAGCGTTGCCAATCTTAAGAAAAGAAAATTTATTTACTGATTTATATCAAAATAAATTGGTAAACATCATAAAATATTTTTATAATATTCTGATATCTAATGTAAAAAACATGTTAAAGACGAATTTAATCGTAAATCCAGAACATCTAATTACGATCAATTAAATAAACAACAGATGCAAGCGATAATAAAAGTAGAAGTAAAAATAAAAATGTTACCAGATGCGAAAAGAGCTTAATTTTATTTTATCAGCTTAAAGATTATTTTAGCTCATCTAAAAGAGCTTAATTTTATTATTTTAATCATATTTCTTTAACAACAATTGTTAGAATGAATTAATGATAGGATTTGTAATTAGTTTTTAAATTAAATAAACTTATTTTTAAGATTGTTTAATAATTTTTGAATACTCCCTAGATAAAGTCCCTTTATTATCTTTTGAATTTAAGCCTAAAGTATCATCTGCCTTACAATTTTTTATGTTACAATCATTGTTAAAGTTAAAATAACTCCCTGTATACATACTTTTATTCAATTTTTATATAGATAAAAGATGTCGTTGCATTTTGATATCAGAAATAAATGCAACGATAAAATTCTTAATTTTTATTTTTTTTAATTTGTAATAAATTGATAACTTATATATTAATAGCTTCTATCAAAAAACATACGAGGAATATTTATGATTTCTGTATGGAATAATTTTTCAATACTATTTGTACAAATAATGTTATAGTACTGTGCCCAAAAAGTAAGACCAATTATTTTTTTTTTTTTTTTCAAAAACTCTTTATTTATTCTTCCAAATTTATTTCATTGCCTTCAAAAAGTCCCCTCCGGACACAATGCACTTATGCCAACTTTTTATGAATGCTAAAAGTCATCAACAGGATGGCCTTCAAAGCGCGAGGCTATTCACGTTGAATCTCTTCAATCGATTCAAAACGGTCTCCCCAGAGTGTTTTTTGAGTTTAGGGAATAGCCAGAAGTCGTATGGTGGGAATACAGTGGCTGTGGAACAATATGGGTTTCATTTTTGGCAAAAAAAAAAAAAAAAAGGCACGAAAATCAATGCAGTGTGAGCTGGCGCATTCAGTGTGCGTTTCAGCATTTGATGCCCAAACTGGAACTGACCGATCCTTTTGAAATTCCAACATCATTAGCAAGGTCTCTAAAATGTAAATCGACGGTTTGTAGGTTGATGGTACCAGATCTATAATTTTTTGGACATTATCTTCATCGGTTGAGGTTGATGGTCGACCAGAGCACTTTTCGTCTTCTACGCGTTCTCTGCCTCCTTTGAACTGTTTACACCACTTCTAAACATTTCTTTACGATATTGGAATGCTCACCGAATGCCTTCTGAAATATTCTATACGTATCCGCAAACAAATTTTAATGCAAGTTCTTTGCTCAATTAATTCAGGCATTTCAAAATTGCCGGAATCAGTTTTTAGCATCTCACAAAGCCAAGCGTAACTCTAACGCTAATGAATATTTTGACGTCAAATTTCACACAGGTGACAAGGATAGAGCCAGTAATCTAAAAAAAAAAAAATTTGAAATTCCATAAGCCCGGGAATTTTAAATTTAAAATTGGTCTTACTTTTTTGGACACAATAGTTTATCATAAGCATAGATAACTATTATTTAATTGCACTGCGGCGTGTAGTACTGAAGATAAAAGGATATTTGCTGAGAATCTTTTAATTATGTTAATGAAAAATTTAAATTGTCTATCAAAATATTAATTAAAGTATTCTTCCAAGAAAATGTATAATATTTAAATAATTAATTTGCTAAAAGTTACAGAAAACAAGTCCCTTAAAAACGACTCGACCAATTAAATTCACATTAAATTCTTCTTCCAACCCTAATAAGACACATTATCTTAATTATTCAGTCGTTAAGTTTAATTAAAGCGTTATTTTAAAGATTATTTCATTAGACTGAAATTTAAGTTGAAAATTCAAATAACTAGTTAATAAGCGAGCTCTCTTTAAACTATAAATGCTTAATTGAGGGACTAATTAAGTATGATTATATACTTTACTCTTAAATCATCATATAGTATTGCTTTTAATTAGTCAGTTAAATATAATTTTAAACCCTACCTTAAGCCTTTTTATGGTACTCAATGTTCATAAATGTCGTACATTTCTGACTATAGTTTAAACGACAATTTGTAATAATGAAATAATACGTTATATTTTCAACGCAGAATAATTTTTTCGTCTATATTTTTTTAATAGTACTGAGTCAGTTAAGGGTTTTTTTTTTCACTGAAACAAATAAAAATGTAAGATAATAAAACTACAAAATAAGGATTTATATTTTAAATAATTACATATTTTTTTATCCTTGTTTACATAATTACAATTTCAAAAAATAAATAATTAAATTATTAATGTTTCTGGGAGTCTTCGATGTACTTAGCTAGCTAAGCACTACTTGTCTATATGGATTTTATTTTCATAGTATTTTTCCTACTTTTTCAGTGATGGGCATTTTTTCTAGCAGGAACAGTTTTAGCATTTCATTCCCAGGAGTGAGGAATGTATATTCATTCATTAGTACATAATAACAACCCAACATTTAAATTTGACAGCAGATAATCAGTATCCTGGATATTTATATCACATGCAATTAGTGTTTTGTACTAATGAGAACAACCTGTCACTCAAATCTGATAGCAGATATTCAGTGTCTTGGATAATGAGACCTCATAAAAATAGTGATTGTCTGTGCGACCTTGACTTGTCGCATCATGAATGGTGATAGACCATGGACTTAGAATATGTCTACACCAATGAGAAGTGAGAGAAGTTGATCCTCCTCCCCTCTTGACGGATTTTCGAAAAGAAAGGTTTTTGGAGAAGAAAGAAGAGAGTTCTGTGACGAATTAACAGAGTATTGTTTTTCTTATATTCTGTGAAGTGATTAAACAGGCCGGAGTTTCCGCTTGTTTTCAAAGAAAGCCCCTTGTGCTCCCGTGTGATAATTAAGGTTTGATGCAGACCACGTGTTTTGAGATTCGACTGAAACATCGACTCACTTTTGGTGTTAAATGCTTGTGATTTAATCGTGCACTTGTAATCAAATTTGTCTTAAATTTTACATTTCTGTATAATAATCCATAGTTTGTTATTTGAATATATATATATATAATGCTTGTAAATAAAATTTAAAGTGTTCCCATGATCCTGAAACTGACCCTTTTCTAGAAGCCATTCTAGGTTTAATATGTTACAATGCATAAAGTTTCGTTGGAAATTCCCTCTCGCTCTCTTTGTTTTTTTTGTAATATCTTGTTGCCTTTGTGTAGTTCTTGTACTCCCCAAATCAGTCTGTGCTACCTTTTCTATCGTTTTCGAATTCGTGACAAAATATTTATTTTAACAAAAAAAGCTGTAAAGACTCGTTCCTACCGAGGCGAGAAGCGTTTAAGCAACAAGATTTGACTCTTAGTAGACAGCAGCATCTAGACCAAGTCTATAAACATATATGTACTTAGATCGATGAGCCATGATAAAGATTAAAAAATGAAACTTCTTTTTGTCCTTGACCTTGCGACACAAAGGCATGGAGCACCCAAAGGGATAAGTCTGATAAGGTTAATGATTAAATAAATGCATTTTTGGCTCAGTTTTTAGTTTTATTTCAATACGAAAAACATACTAACTTTTATTGTAATGGAATATTTTCTTTTTAAAAACGAATATGTTTCATTCAAAATCACATCTTTTGATGACAGAATACATTTGTATCTTACTATGTTGAATGTAAACCGATACAACAGCTGATAAAACATGACATCGCACTTTGGAGATTTTTTTTAATATAAAATTCGATAAAAGTACGTGAAAAGAAAAGATAATTTCCCTTTTTCATCTTAAACTCAGCTCAAGCTCAATTTGAAAAGCAGCCAGGAATGTTCTGTTCCTTCTAAAATTTAGTTGAAATGTAGGGGGTGGATCTGCATCATAATTTTCCATTCCTGAATAACAACGACTACCGCCGCCCCCTTCATGCCCCCTCCCAGTATCCTAAACAAGACCTTTTACAAACTTTTTTTTTCCCCTCCCTTCTGATGGGATGCCTACCACCAGTCGAAACGGGTAACATGTTGCCGTGGGAATAAAATGAACTCGGTATTAGAGGGGGGGGAAGGAAAGATGCAGAGTTAATGCTACTAAAGCGTGCAGCGTCAATAGGCTTGGATGCAGTTAAATGGATTTTGTGGAAACTGTGGTAAAACTCATTTGGGTAGAATGTTGGCGTCTTATTTTAAGAGAGGGTTCTTTAGTTTTTGGTTAAGGTTGTATGTGGCGCGGGAATGCAAATATTTGTAGTAAAGAGAGAGCCTTAGATTAAGTTATTTTCTAACACAATTTGCATAGTAAACCACAATAAAAAATTGATTTATAAATATAACGTTATTAAATAACTGTTGGAAAACAAGTAATATAGGCAAATAAGGTACGAGAAGTTGAATAAGTGGTACAGTGTGATAATATGGCAAACAAATTGGTTAGATCCGGGTAACATCATTTAGTGTTTCGACAAGGTTAAATATTACTTTAAATTGAATGAATAGATTGGTATGCAATTGCATTATGAAATAATGTGTGCGAAATAAATTTTTGTAAAAACGATTATAGGATATTCTTTTCGTCTATAATCGAAATTTTATTGTACTAATTCATTATTAGAAATAAAATATACAATAGATATATTCGTTTATTTCGTTTTTTTTATTCGAAACATTTGTTTATTCATTAAAATATTTAATATAAAATGCTCCGATGAACTTGTTGGTGTTTGGATTCCTGGAGCTTCATGCTCCGTGAGGGTCTTATTTCTGGTAGAACAAGATCCAAATGCTAAACAATTACTTAGAAAGCCCTCCAGTCTGAAAATTCCTTGCAGACAATGTCTTATATGCATTGCCCATTAGTTCGCTGCTTACGGTATATGTAAATGTTGCATAAATTGCAAAGATTTAGAGAAAAAAATTTAATGAGAGCATAGAGAAATACACAGTGCAAGGCTCATTGCAAAAGAAGCTGAAATTGATAGTTGGATATACTAGCTTTATAACAACTTGAAACCAATTCACCAAGAAAGAATATTTTATTAAGGCACCAGGCCCATCAAGAGGAATTTCAGCAATTAAAAAATGTTACCCGCATTGTAGACACATTAGGAGAACTTTAGTTTCCTCTCGCTCCATTAATAGATCAAAGTGAGAATCCGATCCTCTTGAAAACAAAATACTATCGTTACTGTGAAAGGGAACAGCTTGGTAGCAAATCCATTAAGCTTTTATAAAAATATTTCAGATTTCTTAAAAGGCTTATAGTTGGAAAATTGGGTCAAAGTGGAAATGGATTCAAAACTAAAACTGCGATTAAAAAGAATATCTAATGAATTCATCTGTTTCCAAATTTCTGAACTTTTGTCAAATATGCTGCAGAATGACTGATGTTCAATACTGAATGAAATTAGAGAAGGAATAACAATTTTCATAACTAAAATTGAAAACGGGCAAAAATATTTTAAGGAAATAAATTTATAAATGCGTTATAAGTTCAGCCGATAACTGCCATTAACCAGTAATTTTATTTGCACAAGAAATCGATAAAAGACAAATCGACAAAAATAATTTAATAGATATAGGATCCATAAATGGAACCTGAAGGCCAACTGACTGGTGTTCGATACCACATATTTCGGGCTCGAGTCCAAGTAGTGCCATGGATGTTTGTAGTGGTTCGAATCCACTTTAAACCGTAAGTCCTAGTCTAATATGGCTATTATTATTAAATCACACCACATCACTGTGCCTGAGGTGAGTTGCCCCTATACAGTTTGGGAATGATGTGGGTGAGAAGAAGTCTGATTGGGCACTGTGATGCTCTACAGTCATAGGAGAATGGGACTTACGTCTTAAAGAGGATTCCGAACCACTACAAACAACGATGGCACCCAGTTCCAGTCACTCTGCCATCAGGTCTCTAGTCTAATATGAATGTAGAACATTGGGCATAGAGTTGACAACCTTATCCCGTAAAAAGAAAACATATCCTGTCTCGAAATCTACCAGTAGGTAGACGGCCTTTGCGCCCCCTTGATGCTGTTGTGAACATGAAGAATGTGAGCATATATATATATTGAAAGATTCTTAGCAAATTTAAATTGTATGTCCCGGTTTAATAGAGCTCTTTGAACTAGAGCTTATAAAGCTACCCAATAAAAACGAAATAAAGCATATGTTTCTAAATCTTGCAGGGGGCCTTGGCCCCCATGGCGCTGTCGGGCCATTAAAGACGAAGGGTCTATGAAGACAAAGAAAATTAAACTATTTTATCTTATACTATTTAAAAATTGCTCAAGAGCAAATGTCATTTAACAGTATTTTTATTCATAGAAAAAAAGGGTTTTAATGGAGAGCTTTTTTTGTAAATTACACTTTTTCATCACTTATTTCAATAATCGTGAAATCAGGGGAACTAGTTGATATTCAACGAGTTTGGTTCAAAACATAACTGTTGTGTCTACGCCAAAAATGAAAACGATCAATCTATTTTTCTGGAAAATACTTCCCTTTGACTTAGTCAGAAGAAGATGATTCATAATTTTCGTTTTAAATGTTAATTTCAGAATTATTTGTTGTAATTTTCCTGTGACATACTGATGACTTTATATTTGATTATACTGTGACCTTTTTGGTGGCTTTTATATTAGATTTCTTATGGTATACCACGAGAAAGATTGATTCTTCCCCATTTTAGATCAACGATTTTGATACTTGAAATCATCACTTTAACAATTTAAACTATTCACATCATAAAAAAACTATAATAATATAAATACATCCCAATCTATTCAATCAATTTCATCTAATATTTAACGTTGTTTCAATAATAAATAATGTTACTGGATTTATCAAATGTTTTTGCCATATAATCACACTATACCACTTATTCAACACCCTTTACTTTATTTGCCAATATTACATGTTTTTCGACAGTTATTTAATAACGTTATATGGTAAATCATTTTGACTCTGGCTTACTATGCAAATTGTGTTGAAAATAACTTAATCTCAGCCTCTCTTTTAGTGCAAATATTTGCATTCACACGCCACATGCAACCTCAACCAAAAACTAAAAGAACCACCTCTTAAAACGAGGCACCAACATTCCACCCAAATGAGTTTTTGCCACAGCTTCCACAAAATCCATTTAATTGCATCCAGGCCTATTGACGCTTGCACGCTTTAGTAGTAGCATCCTTTTCATCTTTCCCTCTCCCGAGTTCATTTTCTTCCCACGGCAACGTGTTACCCGTTTCGAAGTGTGGTTACCATCTCATACAACATGTAACAGGAGGAAGGGAAAAAGAGTTTATAAAAGGTCTTGTTTAGAGTCCGGGGCGGACAGGAAGGGGGATTGTCGTTGTTATTCAGGAAAGGAGAATTATTATGCAGATCCCCCCTAGATTTCTACTCAATTGGAGAAGAACAGAACATTCTTGCTGCTTTTCAAACAGAGCTTGAGTTGAGTTTAAGATGAGGATGGAAATTATCTTTCCTTTTCACGCACTTTTTCGAATTTTATTTATTTATTATTTTTTATTTATTTTTGAAATTGGGATATCTTGTTTTATCAGCAATTATATCGTCTTGTATTCAACATAGTAAGATACAAATGTTTTCTGTCAGCAACGTTGGGATTTTAAACCAAACATATTCGTTTTAAAGAAAATATCATATAGCAATGGAAACTTATAAATAATAATATAAAATGAATATTATATAATATGAAAAGCAGAAATGTATCTATTTACTTATTAAATATTTGCATATTTAAAAATTAATGTTTATGGTATGGTATTTATCATGCTTTTTTTATTTAAGCAAAAATAATTAAAATTTATGTAGCACAATTAAATTTCTTTTAAAATATGAAGTTCCTCAAATAAACGAGCACCTCCACATGTAAAAAAGCATTTCAAATGTATTAAAAAAATTCCGTATTAATTTTAGAAATATTTTTCCTCTTTTCAATAGACATTCTAGCACGGTTTGGTTTGTCGCTTTACTGTCATTTTTTACACATTGTGTGCTAATTAGACAGGGACCAACAGTTTATCGTTGATTTCAAACCACTATCAAACATCCATGACACACCCGGTTCCATGCTAACATCCATGTCATTACCATATTCGTTTTAAAGAAATATCATATTGCAATGAATGAAAGTATATTTCTGGTTTTTTTTTTTAATTTAAATATAACTAAAGACTTATCTAAAATTCTAGCTTTGGCGTGGAAGTTTGTTAGTAACATCCACCTTCAGTAGATATGGGTCTAATTAACCTTAATTGTGCAAAAAAAGACAGTACAGCGACAAACCAAACTGTTGTATTCAAGTGTTGGACCGTTGGACTCAAAGTATGAGCACTGGAAGATGTTCTGCTGCACCTGTGGCATTTCTGAGAAATATGTACACAGAAATAAAAATAAATGTAGTTACTCTTTTGTTAGCTTTCATTACAAACAACTAACCTTTCTGATTGCTTTTTTTTCTTTTTTCAACACTTAGTCGCCAAACTTCAATAATGCGCCATCCACAGTAGCCATCTATTGTAACTTTTATCACAGAATAAATTCTTTAGTGCAAACTTAATTTAAAAGAGGAATTGAATAAAATTTGCATTCTTTATGCAAAGTCTACAAAAGGCCATTCACATTTTATCGAGTGTTTTTACATCGGAAAGTTTGATTGTTGATCTAAATCTGAACTCACACATTGAACCAATAGCTCCTTTACACTATTGTTGTTGATTAATGAAATTAGATCTTATCACAATAATATGTCATTTATCTTGTTCATCAATTCAACGTTTTCTGTTTACCTGTACAATAATGCTTTCATTAAAAACCTAATAAAAATTATATTGTATGTCTATTTTGACATTGTATCGCAAAGTAAATGAGAAAATAACTCAATCTTTTTTAACTCTCTATACAGAAAAGATTTACTTGCACAACTCTTCAAGCCAAACCGAAAACAAAGCATCTCTAAAACAAGGCACTAACTTTCCATCAAAATTAGTTTTTGCTAAAAAAGCTACACGAGATGTATTTAATTGCATCTACACTTATTGATGCTTCATTCTTTGGTGGCATTATTTTGCAACTTCTATTCTTAACACCTTTTTTTCTTTCTTGGTAATTCTCAGAAAAAAAGGTTGATAAAAGCTCATTTTAGAGCACTTAATGGAGATGAGAGTGATTCTTTGATATTCAAGAAAGGAAAAAATTATTA
Organism: Caerostris extrusa; assembly: GCA_021605095.1. Taxonomy (NCBI): domain Eukaryota; kingdom Metazoa; phylum Arthropoda; class Arachnida; order Araneae; family Araneidae; genus Caerostris; species Caerostris extrusa. The sequence goes on from BPLR01019892.1 coordinate 17,970, forward strand.
TGTAGATTCACTCATAGATTTCAACTAAATTGGAGAAAGAACAGAACATTATCTGCTTTTCATGTGGGGCTTGAAATAAGTTCCATATGGAAAGGCAAATTATGTCAGCTTTTCAACTTTTTTTGGAAGTTGATTGGATTTTTCAAAAGTGAGAGTATTGAAGAGTTATATAGTGTTTATTATGCAGGTTTCATATTTACCATATCGTATTCTTCTCTTTCACATATTTAGTATACAATCGTATTCCTTTGGTGGTGGAGAGTGTCCTATTTGTTCATATTATTAAAATATGTCATGTTTTTTGTATTATGTATTTCGTATTCATATTCATTTATTTTTATAATTTGAACCATTATTTTTGATTGGCCGAGCGACTAGATCTCTGACTCTTGATGCCAAGGATGTTTGTAGTGGTTCGAATCCACTTTAAACAGTGGCTAATATGACTTCTACCACATACCACATTACTGTTCCTAGAGCTAAGTTGCCCATATATAGTTTGAAATGATCTTGTTGGGCTACATGACTGGCCTACAGTCATAGTAGATTAGGACCTACGGTTTAAAGTGGATTCCGAAACATTACAAACATTCATGGCACCGTAATGAGTCGAACTTGAAGCCTGTGGAACCAAATACCAGAGCGCTAGATACTCGGCCATTCAGGCCCCTAGACACAATGGCTGTAAGACAGCTGGGCAATCAAATAATATTATGAGGAGTAAGTTAGACATCAGGGCATCTGCCATATTTTGGTATTTTTAACGCCATCAGCAGAAACTTTCATATTTTTGTGGTGCTTAATCATTAATCTTGTGAGAGTAGTAGCTGTTTTACTGTCGATATTTAATTCTGTAATTTTGTATTTAGTTTTAATCGTAGAAGGTAAATTTTAATCCCTTTAATCCATCATGTGCATCTGCAAGAGAAATACAAATAATCTGATCCAGACTTCTGTCATTGTTCGCCAAAGAATCTGCAATTTCACTTCATTCCAAATCCACCTGACATACTTAATTGAAATGAATAATACAACAAGGCTATATAATCTTTCAGCAAAGTCTTACATTTTTTTCGACTATTTTTTACATCAAAAAGCCTGATTGTCGATATAATTCTGAACTCATGCATTGAACCAGTAAACAATATAAGCTCATTTTACGCTATAGTCATTGATTAATGAAATTAGATCTTATCACAATAATAAAACCATTCAACTTGTTGATCAATTCAACCTTTTCAATCTAGCCTAACAATTTTGTTTTCAGGTAAATTCCTAATAAAAATTAGACTGTGTGCCTATTTTGACTTTCATCTCGTAAATGAGAAAACTCAAATCTTTTAGTGTTGTCTTTTGGAAAAATGTGCTAGCACACGCTACAAGCCAAACCGAACTGAAAACAAAGCATCTCTAAAATAAAGCGCCAACATTCCACCAAAATGAATTTTTGTGACAGCTACACGAGATCTATTTAATTGTATCAATACTTATTGACGCCTCATTCTTTGGGGCTGCTGGCGACATTATTTTGCTCCTGTCTTCTTAACACCCCCTTCATTATTCTCCAACTTGTTACTCGTACTTTCTTAATTCTCAGAAAAACAGGTTATAAAAGAGTG